>LAPY01000257.1:247559-258228 GCA_000970635.1 Eragrostis tef
AAGATCTAGATCTGTTCTTCTGAATCTTGACTGCATCGTGTCAAGTTCGTCGTGGCGATTTGATCTCTGGACAGATCTTGGCTGCAACGAGTCAAGATAGCAAAAATCAAACGTTAATAAAAAAACGTACCGTAAATCACCGATCTTCTGGGCCTAATCCTCGATTAGAGCGTGCTGATAACGTGTTAAGTTATTGGCGTAGAGACGGCACGTAGATCACGACAGATAACAAAAAGTAAGGGCCTGTTCGTTTTTTTAGCCAGATTTTAGCCAAGAGGAATATTGCTATTTAGAGGTACTAAATAAAGTCTAATTATAAAACTAACTGCAGAACCCTGTGCTAATTTGCGAGACGAATCTAATGAGGGTAATTATGTCGTAATTAAGCTATAATTAGAAGATGGTTACTGTAGCATCACTGTAGCAAAACATAGCTTAATTAGGCTCGTTAGATTCATCTCGGAAATTAGCTCTCATTTGTAAAATGGTTTTGTAATTAAACTTTATTTAATACCCTTAAATGGCAAGATTCTCCCCTGGCTAAAATTTTAGCCATTTTAGCCAGGGGAAACGAACAGGCCCTAAAACTGGGATAGAGGAGACAAAATTCTTTATTGCGAAATTCTGGTGTCAGGGTACACAGGGGGTCTCCTCAACTATTTATATGGGAAGGAACCCTAACTTCGTGTTGAGTCTGGATTCGATAAAGACGCCCACATGAACCAGGACATCTTATTCTAGAAGATGGGCCTGGCCCAATAAAAGTTTTACAACACTGCTAAAATCGCGGCGCCCCCATTCCCTCTTTAGTGGTGAAGTTAAACTAGCCATGGCTCATGGGTGTAGTTGAATCGCGGATCAAACCAGGTCTGCTCCTGATCCAACAAACTTTGGAGGGGCACCTTGGGTACTCATTTAGCTGAACATCGGAAGCTAGTGATCTAGTGAATCTCCTAGGTCAATTCATATTCTGATTATGTCGCATCTTCACATGTGATGGCTGCGTACATGCTACTATTTGCATGTTGCTATCGCCATAGGCATTGATGCATTTGTTTGAGGTGCAGGCCAACTCGTAACTACTAGCCGAGGACTTCAGTTAGGACACTGGCGAACGCGTATTGACGAATCCGCAATCACACTAGCAAACGACAACCATATGTCGGTCGACGGCGACGGACGACGGACAGGGTAGGAGAGGTATCATAGACACGAAAAAGAAGAATGAATAGCTGATGCAGAGGTCAACCTACTTAATCCTAAGGGTCGAATAGACCCGAACCAATTGCCCCCGTCACAATACACAATGACTTAGTAAAATCGTTTTCATGAGATGGTTCGGTAGGTCCATTGGGCCGACCCGAACCATGCTAATTGTGAAGCTTGATTGCAACACATGATGGTGCCTATCGAATTTCTACCAAATTTTGAAATAATGAGTCTGTCCTTTTCCTTGAACGGTTAAACATCACGACTGGTGTCTGGTGAATTTAGCCCGTGGACTCATTCTTGAGATCGCGTCGTCACGTACAGTGGGCCGCCATTTCCACTCTCCTCGCCTCCAAAGCACAGCCCATCGGCCCAGGCCCAACAAATGTGCAAGCATTAAAACGCCAAACCCCTCGCTGCTCCATTCTTTCTTTCTTTTTTTCTCCCAACGTTGCGGCGCCACCTGCCCCCTCGCTCTCGTTTCACTTGCCAACCACCTCGCTAGGGTTTCTCTGGGTTTTGTCCCAGCGCCGCCACGTCCCCAGACCGCCGGATCTCCACCATGGCCGCCGTCGCCCCAGCCGCAGACCGTATCCTTAACCACCGCTCTCGGTTCTGCTCATCCTGGTTTGTTTGCCTTGTATAAGTGATTTTTCGATGTTTTTGGGTGGCTTTTAAGCCACAAGCTACTCACCGGTGAAGTGTGAATTGTGAGGTTTTATCGGTTGATTTTGTGCGAACGGACGTGTGTACGGTTCTCTGTTCTATTGTTTTCTTGTGATTTTTATTTTTCTTGTTCCTCGTTCCTGGTTTTAGCGAGTGTTAGAAGTTTAGGCCAAATTCGTGATCTTCTGTTGTGCACTGGAAGTATCTGGATCGCTTCCCTTAACTGGATTTGCTCTAGAGGCTGCGGATTTGCTGCAGAAGTTGTCCCTGGATACGAAGATCGGAGGTGGCAAGGGCGTGGAAGCGAAGGAGAACGTATGGTCCTCTTTAAAATTTTAGCGAATTGCTACGGTATGCTATAGAAGCATTTCAGATTCTGAATTTGAATCATCCTGTAGGTTGCAGGAGCGCTGAATGGTGTGGCGGCATCTCCAAAGCCTAATGTTAACTCCGAGCCCTGGGCGACTACGGTGCCGCAGGATTACAAGGATGCTATGTGCTATGGTGCCTACCCTGGAGCTTACTACGGGGGAGGTGAAGAATTTGTGCACCAATAATGTAGTTACATGCTGTTGTGAGATTTTGAGCAATTTCCCCTCAGTTCCAAATGTTTTCTTTTATGCCTTGCAGGTTGGGGTGATTACTCTGTCTACGTGAGCCAGGATGGAGCGGATGCACTTTCCTCTGTGAGTATTCGTCCCCTACACAATTTACAAAGCTTGCAGAAACTTGGGCCTCTGCCTTCTTATTAGTTCAGTTCAGTGGACAACCCATCAGATAGTCAGATTCAAACAGAAAATGGAAAGCATGTGTATGATTTCATCCCTACAATATATATTTTGATAAACTGATTTTCATGTTTTGATTCTTCAGGGTGCTTATGGGGACATGTACTGGTATCCTCAGTATGGTATTGCTGATGGTCAGATTTATGGATCTCAGCAGTACCAGTACCCATCCACACACTACCAGCCAGAGAATACTGCTAGTAAGCCAGAATACAAGGTTAAAACTGCTGGCAAATCAACTCCACAAGATGTTACTACTGGAACTGCCGTTGACCAGCAGCCTTTGACTGATGCTGCGAAGACCACTCCGAACGGCACTGATGGTCTAAAAGGTTTGAAGAAGGCACCTATGCCTCTGAAACCTAATGGACGTCTGGGAAATTACCAAAACCAGGGTAGTAAAGCATCTTACCCATGGAACGGGGGTCGTTCCTCTTCAGAAAAGAATTCAAAACTTTCTGGTGTCAGTCCAACGTCAACTGTTTCTAATCGTAGTGCAAAGGTATAATAAATGACTCAAATACGCAACCTCTCTATTTATGAGCTGATTATTGTTCCCTATATACTTGCTGCTGTGTTACTTGCTGATGACTTATCATTTCAGTGCTGCATGAGTCTAATAACTGTATCTTTTGTTGTGGCCCGTCAATGTGTTCTTTATTGATTTAGTTCCTGCTATGTTCCTTGTTGATTGGTTTTACATTATCAGGGGCAATCTGACAGTAAGATTGATTGTTCTTGTCTATGTTTCTCTCAGGACTTGTATGGTCAAAACTCTCCGATGGTGCCACCATCTTCTGGATATATGAGTTCAATATACTCTGGTAGTGGAATGTACAACACAAACGCCTATGGACCAGGCTATTGGTATGGATCACATATCTATGGTCCTGGTCTATATGGTGGGTGGAGTACAGTGTCAAATGGGAAGTACAAACCCAGAGGAAGAGGTTATGGATATTATGCTTTTGGCAATGAAAACTTGGATGTCTTGAATGAGTTGAAGCGAGGACCAAGAAGTGGTCTCTTTAAAAGCCAACAGGGTTCCGGAGCAGATGTTGATGCTAAAGGACTAGAACTTCCTATTAGTGACGGCTCTAATGTTGCTGTGCAGGACCAGTATAATCGTGCTGACTTTGTTGAAACCTACTCAGATGCTAAGTTTTTCATTATTAAATCATACAGCGAGGATGATGTTCACAAGAGCATCAAATATAATGTTTGGGCAAGCACCCCCAGCGGAAATAAAAAGCTTGATGCTGCCTATCTAGAGGCTAAGGAAAAATCAAGCAGTTGTCCTGTATTCCTCTTGTTTTCTGTAAGTTTTGATCATTGTCCTATGTTAATTAGTAGTTGTTAATGGTAGGTATTGATGCTACTGGCTTCCTCATTTTTCAGGTAAATACAAGTGGACAGTTTGTTGGTCTTGCTGAGATGGCTGGCCGTGTTGATTTTAACAAGACAGTTGAACACTGGCAGCAAGACAAGTGGACTGGTTGTTTCCCCGTCAAGTGGCACATTGTGAAGGACATTCCCAACAGCTTGTTGAAGCACATCATTCTTGAGTATAACGAAAACAAACCTGTGACAAACAGCAGGGATACACAGGAGGTATTTTCGTGCCAATTTTTCAATTGCTTCCGCTGTATGTTTATGATGGCATACTGTAGGATTTTTTTTTCTATACAAATATCAGGAAGGTTTGATTACGACAGTAGTCAGTGAATTGAAACATGTTCTGCCTATTTTCATGTTTAACTCTTTTATTTCTGTGCTGATGATTTTCTCTGTATCTTCTCATGGTGGATGCAGGTTAGGCTCGAGCAAGGCCTTCAGGTGCTAAAGATATTCAAGGATCATGTCTGCAAGACATCCATCTTGGATGACTTTGGTTTTTATGATAACCGTGAGAAGATATTGCAGGAGAAGAAATCAAGGTGTCAGCAGCCTCTGGAAAAGGTACTTGACTACCAATACCAATGTACTTTTTGCAACTGCACTTTGGTATGAATTGCTAACTGTAAATCAATTTATCATTTGACATGCAGACCTCAGAGATCTTTTAGACCTAGCTTTTAGGCCACCCGATTGTTTCCTATCGACCTCTTAAGGGTCTGCATTGTTTTCCTTATGACACATCCTTTAGTCAGATTGGTGTTTTACCGTTACCAATAATCGAGGGTTTAATGAACTTATTTAAACTGCCATATGTTGTGTCCTGCAGATCATGAATGAAAAATTGCTTACCACCAACAGTGCTGGTAGTGAAGGTACTGATGGGAAGCAGGGACAGCAGGAACCACAGGTTGTAGGGCCGAAAAATTCTGTGGTGGACATTGGTGCGGTGGCAGTAGTGGTTAACGGTGTCGCCCCCAAAGATGCTAACCTGACAAATGAAGCATTGCCTGTCGCAAATGGCTGTTAATTTTCGCTACTTCAGCAGTCATTTGAGATTGGTGCGAGGAGGAAGCTTTATGTGCTGCAGAAAGCTGCTGCCGTTCATGATTGTGTTTTGTTTCTGTGATTTTTGTTGCGATGCTACTAGATTGCAGTCTTAGGCTACTCAGAATCCTGCTAGGTTTTCTTTTGATTTTGACTCTCTGTACCATTTTCTTTCTGTTTGCGTCTGGCGGTTGAGTTTGGTTAGAGTTTAGGTGTTCCTGTTCCGGCAAGATGGGTTGTCTTTTTTGTACCTTGGTGTGGAGATCAGTAAGGGTGTTGCAGTGAATGATAGTGGTTTTGGGAGATCAGTAAGGGAGTATTTTTATTTCAGTAGTAGCGAGATGTATTTGAGCCTGGCCTGGAACTCTTTCTTTGCTTTTTAGGATGTCATGATACTAGAGCCACTAGCACGGCCTCGGAGACCCGTGGAAGCTGGAGTTCAGCAACGAGGATGAGCCCGACGCTACCGTGAGTTCTGAACATGAAGAAGTTTAAACCTCCCGTTGTACTACTCTGCAAGGCAGTTTCAGGCTTCATTTTGAATCACCGAAGAACCAATGCGATAGTAGGAGAAAAGCACTCGAAATAGGCACGCACGCCTTCGGCCCATAGAAAACCACATCCAACAAACCATCAGTCTCACATGTTTATCTATGCTACTATTTGGATAACTTATTTCATGGAATTAAGCAATAGAAAAAATGAAAACACAGCAGTAAGTTGTGTAAAACAGGAGTTACAGGACTATAGTTCCATGTCAAAACGAAGAAAGTAACACGACATCAAGATTCAGCTTAGAAAAACATGACAGCTTTCATAACTTAAAGTGGATAAAAAGTGAAAACTTTTTTTATGAAAAAAAAGAATGAAAACTATTTTTTTAAAATTACATAGTACAATGTAGATGCTCGCAATACCACAATACGCACGCACACTTACTCCTATAAACATACGTACGCAAACCCTATCCCTATGAGCACCTTTGAAGGACTGAGCACCTGACAGATCTGGAGATTCCCGAAGTCACCAAAGACACCTCGTTGTCGACGGAAACGTCGCTTATCACTTAACGCATAACGCCAGTAAATTTTAGAAAATTCGCTCACACCAGAGTCGAACACAGAACTTCAAAAGTATTACTCGGATGTCTTAACCACTAGGCCAAGACCTTTTTAGAGGAATGAAAATTGAAGAGTAAATTTCAGAAACCTACGACTATTTGCACCCGAGTAACACAAAACTACGACTTTTGTGATCAATTTCAAAAAACTACGACTATTTGTACCCTTTGTAACAGAAAACTACGTCTTTTAGATCCGGACCCACATGTCAGCCACACATTTCATCAAAATGAAAATTTGTCACCGACGTGTGGGTCCAGCACTAATTTCTGTTACAAAAGGTACAAATAGTCGTAGTAAAGGGTACAAATAGTCGTAGTTTTTGAAATTTACTCAAAATTGAAGTTAGCTCACTAGCTTGCCCGCGTCTCGACACGTGTGTCCAGTTCACTGGGCCCTCGCTTCACTCTCGGACGAATCCCCCTTTCTCCCACCTCCAATGGCGGCCTAGCCTACCGGCCCAGGCCCACAACATCACTGACCCTGCTTCGGGACGCGCTCCACTCTCTCGCCACTCGTTTCCCTCGCTCACGTTTTCTTCCTTTTTTTTTCCCACGTTGCGGCGTCGCCTCTCCCTTGCTCACATGCCAGTTGCCACCCGCCCCCGCCTCCTCGCCCTTCGCTAGGGTTTCTCTGGGTTTTTGGTACCGCGCCGCCACGCAACCCGACCGCCGGATCGCCACTATGGCCGCCCCTCGCGGGTTTGCTCTTTTTCTCCTTTTTGTTTTTTTGACTGTTTTTCGGTGTTTTTGCGGTGGGTTTTGGACCACTGCTTAGCCTGGTTTCTTCGCGGCAAACGGTTGGTATGAGCCCCGAGAATTATGAGTTTTTTGTGTAATTTCGTGCGAATTACAAGCGCGAAGCGTGTCGTTTTCGTTTCATTTTTTTGGGTGCTCGTCTTAGAATTTTGTTGCCGAATCTGTGGTCCTCTGTTATGCAACTGAAGGTGTCTGGATCACAGTTCCTTAACTGGTTTTGCTCCAGAGGCTGCGGATTTGCTACAGAAGTTGTCCCTGGATCCCAAGAGCAAAGGAGGCGAGGCCCCGGAGGGGAAGGGGAAGGTATGCCGCGCCCGCCTCTCCCTACAGTTTTGGCGAATCGCTATGTGATTCTGTAGTAGCACTTCAGAGTCTGAGCATGAAACCCGTTGCAGGTGTCCAAACCGCTGAATGGCATGTCGAATGGAGTGGCGTCGTCCTTTATCTCTCCAGTGTTGTCAGCGGAGCAATGGGGGCAGCAGGATTACACGGACGCTAGCATGTACTATGGTGCCTACCCTGCATCTTACTATTGTGGAGGTGAAGCACTAATCCACTGTTTAATCTCGCACATGCCAATTTCCAGTGAATTGGTAGCAGAATTGTAAGTTAGTAGCATTGACCTTGAAGTCTGATTGATGGCTTCGTGCTTTTCAGGTTGGGGTGATTATTCCATCTATGTGAGCCAGGACGGAACAGATGCACTTTCCTCTGTGAGTATTTTCCCATACCTCACAATTCGCCAAGCTGTTTGAATTGACGCTTAGACGTCATTGGTTGAACCTTGGCCAATACCTTAAAGTTAGGCAGCAAATGCAATGCACATCGATGATTTGGTTTTGCTTATTGGTTTATGCAGGGTGCTTATGGTGACATGTACTGCTATCCTCAATATGGCATCACAAATGATGGTCAGATTTATGGATCCCAGAGTTACCAGTACCCATCCTCGTACTACCAGCCACAGACTACTGCCAGTAAGCCAGAATACAAGGCTAAAGCGGGCAAATTAGCCCCTTCATTGCCAAAAGATGTTTCTACTGTAACTGCTGCTGATCAGAAGCCTGTTCTTGTGGATTCTTCCAAAACCACTTTGAACCGCATTGATGATGTAAAAGGTCAGAAGAAGGCAACTTTGCCTGTGAAATCAAATGGGCGTTTGGGCAGTTACCAGAATCAAGGTGGCAAAGCAGCTTATCCATGGTCTGGTGGCCGTACCTCTTCAGAAAAGCATCTGAAACTCTCTGGCGGCAGCCCTAATTCCACCAATTTTAATCGTAATAACAAGGTACAGAATGAAAATATGAATGTGCAGTCTGTCATCTATTAATCTGCTAACTCTTTTATCACCCGCAAACTTATCGTTGTGCTAATTCTTGATCAACGATCACTGTTCAACTTTCAACTGGATTGTTTGTTGTGCCTGTCAAAGCATTCATTCTTTAATGATTGAATAATGGGGGCAGTGTGACTTTGTAGATCTGGATTCTGCTTGTCAAAGTGATATCCTGCATAGTTTCTAATTTGCTGCATTGATTTTGTTTTTTGCTATGTGCCAATTTGTTTTGTATATTGGAGACAATTTTGTCTAACCGTATTGTCAGAGTGAATTTTTGTACTTACAAGATTATAACATGCTGTATTGGGATCATTTACTTCTCTGAGCATGGACACATTTTTTGCAGGGTTTGCATGGGCCTAACTCTCCAGCGGTGCCACCGTCTTCTGGATTCCAGAGCTCAATATACCCCAGCAGCGGAATGTACAATGCAAACACATATGGACCTAGCTATTGGTATGGATCACATATCTATGGGTCTGGGCTATATGGTGGCTGGAATGCATTGTCAAATGCAAAGTACAGGCCCAGAGGAAAAACATATGGATCTTATGGATTTGGCAATGAAAACATTGATGGCTTGAATGAGTTGAAGCGAGGACCAAGAAGCAGCCTCTTCAAAAACCAACAGGGTTCTGGAGCAGCTGTTGCAGCACCTGTAAAAACACCAGAGCTTACTGTTAGTGATGGGTCTAATGCTGTTGTGCAGGATCAGTACAATCGTACTGACTTTGCTGAAACCTACTCAGATGCCAAGTTTTTTATCATTAAATCATACAGTGAAGATGATGTTCACAAGAGCATCAAGTACAATGTTTGGGCAAGCACCCCTGGTGGAAATAAAAGGCTTGATGCTGCTTATCTAGAGGCTAAGGAAAAATCGAGTAGTTCTCCTGTATTCCTGTTGTTCTCTGTAAGTATTGATTGCTCTAGTATGTTTAGAAGCTTAGCTACCTTCAGTGAACAGTGTGTAAGATCAGTTTTTGATTTTACTGGTTTTCCGCAAATTTTCAGGTTAACACCAGTGGGCAGTTTGTTGGTCTTGCTGAGATGGTGGGTCGGGTTGATTTTGACAAGACAGTGGAGCACTGGCAGCAAGACAAGTGGACCGGTTGTTTCCCCGTCAAGTGGCACATTGTGAAGGACATTCCCAACAGCTTGTTGAAGCATATCATTCTTGAGTACAATGAAAACAAACCAGTGACAAACAGCAGAGATACGCAAGAGGTGAGAAATGTACCTTTCAGCTCTTCCAATATTTGATCTTCTGTGCTGAATATTCGCACAAGGTAGCAGAAATTCTTGGTATGCTTGAATCCGGCAGCCACTAGAAGTGCATTCTGCAGTTTTTCCTCTCTTCTTTGAATGATGTGCTGATGAGTTTTCCCATTCTGTCTCATGTTGGTTGCAGGTTAAGCTTGAACAAGGCCTTCAGGTGCTAAAGATTTTCAAGGATCATGTCTGCAAGACATCTATCTTGGATGACTTTGGTTTTTACAATAACCGTGAGAGAAAAGCATCTGAAACTCTCTGGCGGCAGCCCTAATTCCACCAATTTTAATCGTAATAACAAGGTACAGAATGAAAATATGAACGTGCAGCCTGTCATCTATTAATCTGCAAACTTATCACCCGCAAACTTATCGTTGTGCTAATTCTTGATCAACGATCACTGTTCAACTTTCAACTGGATTGTTTGTTGTGCCTGTCAAAGCATTCATTCTTTAATGATTGAATAATGGGGGCAGTGTGACTTTGTAGATCTGGATTCTGCTTGTCAAAGTGATATCCTGCATAGTTTCTAATTTGCTGCATTGATTTTGTTTTTTGCTATGTGCCAATTTGTTTTGTATATTGGAGACAATTTTGTCTAACCGTATTGTCAGAGTGAATTTTTGTACTTACAAGATTATAACATGCTGTATTGGGATCATTTACTTCTCTGAGCATGGACACATTTTTTGCAGGGTTTGCATGGGCCTAACTCTCCAGCGGTGCCACCGTCTTCTGGATTCCAGAGCTCAATATACCCCAGCAGCGGAATGTACAATGCAAACACATATGGACCTAGCTATTGGTATGGATCACATATCTATGGGTCTGGGCTATATGGTGGCTGGAATGCATTGTCAAATGCAAAGTACAGGCCCAGAGGAAAAACATATGGATCTTATGGATTTGGCAATGAAAACATTGATGGCTTGAATGAGTTGAAGCGAGGACCAAGAAGCAGCCTCTTCAAAAACCAACAGGGTTCTGGAGCAGCTGTTGCAGCACCTGTAAAAACACCAGAGCTTACTGTTAGTGATGGGTCTAATGCTGTTGTGCAGGATCAGTACAATCGTA
>LAPY01000258.1:977-12576 GCA_000970635.1 Eragrostis tef
ATTATACGAAGTTATACGACACCCTTGTAGTCAAGTTGCACTGTTGGATAGGTCCTGACCTCGCATTATCCGAATAAAATCAGGGGATATGCCTCTCCATGGAGGTTGGTGGCCGGCGCACCTCACGCTTAATTACCCATTAAGCTTTGTGCTCTCCCTTATCTTCTTTTCTGCTTGCTTGGCTGCCTCGAACGGCTGCTGTTGGCTTTGTGCTTTTCTGCCCTTGCTGTGCGGGAGGGGAGTGCTTGTTGACAAAACTGCAGGCTTTCTTTGCTTGGATGACATTATTGTTGAGTCGGAGCCTACTCGGAGCGAGGCTGACATGGCTTTCCCGACAAGTCCGCGCAGTCCACGTGGACACAGCTGTCAGTCACGGTATCCTTCCCGGTCAGACAGAGCTCCCGATGGCGAGTACTCACGGCCAGCTTGCTTCACCACGCTGGTGCTGGACAGTATCTGCACAGTTCCACAGACAATGGAGTTTTTCGCGTGTCGCAAGACGATTTCTTTGCCATCAACCAATAAGAATTTCGATTAAGCAGGATTACAAACAGTAGCATCGTGCTTAGTCACCCGTGACGTCACTCTCGCGCTCGCCGTGGCCCCCACCGCTACGCGACACGTGTTTCACGCCTGCGGGGTGCGCTGCCTTGCATCGCGGAGAAAGACGACGAGGACGGCTCATGAACCGCTGGGGAGCAAGGAGGGAGACCCGGAATTCTATATCCACAAGCCTGTTGGCCCACCGAGCAATCTCGTCCGTTCGTCCCGTGGCCCGGCCCTTAACGAACCCCATCCGGTTCGTCCGTTGCTTCTGCGGGTCCCGCTCCGTCAGGTGGCAGCGCGGCGCCAGCTGGCGCCGGTGGGGGCACGCACTACCTTATCCTCTTTTCCCGATGCGTCACTTCCCCAAACGCGGTCCAGTGGACCGGCGCCTGGAAGCTCGCAACGGGACCCACTAATCAATGAACTAGTGTCCACAAAGCAGCACCGTGCACCGGGTCCAAGCGCCCGCGGAATATACCGTGTGGTCGTCTTCCTCGCCGCCCGCCCCCAACTCCACCCTCCCCATTCGGAACTCGAAACCGAGAGTCTCAGATCAGATCAAAACGCCGCATCCGAGGCCTAGGGTTTGCTGCGATAAAAGCCTCCTCCCATTCTTCGCGGATCGAGCGGTTAGGGTTCCGGCGGATTCCCGTCCCGTTTCAGCCATGATGTCGAGGTCGTACACCAACCTCCTCGACCTCGCCGCCGGCAACTTCGCGGCGGCGCTGGGCCCGTCCGGCAGCGGCCGGCGGCGGTCGGGGTCGTTCGGGATGAAGCGGATGTCCCGGGTCATGACCGTGCCCGGGACGCTGTCCGAGCTGGACGACGAGGACGACGAGGCGGCGGCCACGAGCAGCGTCGCCTCCGACGTGCCCTCCTCGGCCGTCGGCGAGCGCATCATCGTCGTCGCCAACCAGCTCCCCGTCGTCGCGCGCCGCCGCACCGACGGCCGAGGCTGGGTCTTCTCCTGGGACGAGGACTCGCTCCTCCTCAGGCTCCGCGACGGCGTCCCCGACGACATGGAGGTGCTCTTCGTCGGGACGCTCCGCGCGGATGTGCCTCCGTCGGAGCAGGACGAGGTCTCGCAGACCCTCATCGACGGCTTCCGCTGCGCCCCCGTCTTCCTGCCGTCCGAACTCTACGAGCGCTTCTACCACCACTTCTGCAAGCGCTACCTCTGGCCGCTGTTCCACTACATGCTCCCCTTCCCCTCCTGCCTGCCGGGGACGGAGTCGGGGCCGTCCGTCGAAGGGGGTCGGTTCGACCGCGCCGCCTGGGAGGCCTATGTGCTCGCCAATAAGCACTTCTACGAGAAGGTGGTCGAGGTCATCAACCCGGAGGACGACTATGTCTGGGTCCACGATTACCACCTCATGGCGCTGCCCACCTTCCTCCGCCGCCGCTTCAACCGCCTCCGGATTGGCTTCTTCCTCCACAGCCCATTCCCTTCTTCAGAGATCTACCGCACCCTCCCTGTCCGCGAGGAAGTTCTACGGACGCTGCTCAATTGTGATCTCATCGGATTCCACACGTTTGATTATGCGAGGCATTTCCTTTCATGCTGCAGCAGGATGCTTGGCTTGGAGTACCAGTCCAAGCGTGGGTACATCGGATTGGAGTACTTTGGACGCACTGTAGGGATCAAGATCATGCCGATGGGAATCCATATGGGTCAACTGCAATCAGTGCTGCGATTGCTTGAAAGGGAGAGGATGGTTGCTGAGCTGCGGCAGCAATTCGAGGGGAAAGTCGTGTTGCTTGGTGTGGATGATATGGATATCTTTAAAGGGATTGATTTGAAGCTCCTTGCATTTGAGAATATGCTCCGGACGCATCCCAAGTGGCAGGGAAGAGCTGTGTTGGTGCAGATAGCAAACCCCCCGCGAGGTAAGGGAAAACAGGTAGAGGTTATCCAGGCTGAGATTCGGGAGAGCTATGAGAGGATTAACAGGGAGTTCGGACAACCTGGGTACAGCCCGGTTGTTTTCATTGACCGGAATGTGACAAGTGTGGAGAGGCTTGCATACTACACGGTAGCCGAGTGTGTCGTTGTGACGGCTGTGAGGGATGGAATGAACTTGACACCTTATGAGTACATTGTTTGCCGGCAGGGGATACCTGGCTCGGAGTCTGAGCTTGAGGTTAGCGGACCAAAGAAGAGTGTGCTAGTTGTATCAGAGTTCATTGGATGCTCACCTTCATTGAGTGGTGCTATCCGTGTTAACCCATGGAACATCGAAGCAACTGCTGAGGCGCTGAACGAAGCCATCTCCATGTCAGAACAAGAAAAACAGTTGGGCCATGGAAAACATTACCGCTATGTCAGCACACATGATGTTGCGTACTGGTCAAGGAGCTTTGTTCGTTCTACGGACGCTGCTCAATTGTGATCTCATCGGATTCCACACGTTTGATTATGCGAGGCATTTCCTTTCATGCTGCAGCAGGATGCTTGGCTTGGAGTACCAGTCCAAGCGTGGGTACATCGGATTGGAGTACTTTGGACGCACTGTAGGGATCAAGATCATGCCGATGGGAATCCATATGGGTCAACTGCAATCAGTGCTGCGATTGCCTGAAAGGGAGAGGATGGTTGCTGAGCTGCGGCAGCAATTCGAGGGGAAAGTCGTGCTGCTTGGTGTGGATGATATGGATATCTTTAAAGGGATCGATTTGAAGCTTCAAGCATTTGAGAATATGCTCCGGACGCATCCCAAGTGGCAGGGAAGAGCTGTGTTGGTGCAGATAGCAAACCCCCCGCGAGGTAAGGGAAAACAGGTAGAGGTTATCCAGGCTGAGATTCGGGAGAGCTATGAGAGGATTAACAGGGAGTTCGGACAACCTGGGTACAGCCCGGTTGTTTTCATTGACCGGAATGTGACAAGTGTGGAGAGGCTTGCATACTACACGGTAGCCGAGTGTGTCGTTGTGACGGCTGTGAGGGATGGAATGAACTTGACACCTTATGAGTACATTGTTTGCCGGCAGGGGATACCTGGCTCGGAGTCTGAGCTTGAGGTTAGCGGACCAAAGAAGAGTGTGCTAGTTGTATCAGAGTTCATTGGATGCTCACCTTCATTGAGTGGTGCTATCCGTGTTAACCCATGGAACATCGAAGCAACTGCTGAGGCGCTGAACGAAGCCATCTCCATGTCAGAACAAGAAAAACAGTTGGGCCATGGAAAACATTACCGCTATGTCAGCACACATGATGTTGCTTACTGGTCAAGGAGCTTTGTTCAGGACCTGGAGAGGGCCTGCAAGGATCACTTTAGGAAGCCATGCTGGGGCATTGGATTGGGGTTTGGGTTCAGGGTGGTGGCCCTAGACCAACATTTCACAAAGCTTAATTTGGATACAATCGTAATGTCTTATGAGAGAGCGAAGAGTAGAGTCATACTGCTTGACTATGATGGTACATTGGTTCCACAGACTTTGATTAACAAGGAACCAAGTGCAGAAATAGTGAGGATCATAAACACTCTTTGTTCAGACAGCAACAACACTGTTTTCATTGTCAGTGGGAGAAGCAGGGATAGCTTGAGATCATTATTCGCCTCATGCCCAAAGCTAGGAATTGCAGCAGAACATGGTTACTTCTTAAGGTACAGTTTGTTATATTACTATTGTTCAAGCTCTTGTTAGGTTGTGTAGCAGTAGTCTGTAATTTATCCACATGGACTAGATTTGCAATGACATACTAATTACTAACTTGCATTAGATTTTCAATGCATTATTATGCTTGTTGATTCTTGGATAAATTTCAGAGCATTGATGCTTTCTTCACTTACCAAGTCAGCTTCTATACGTTTAGTATCATCATTCGCATGTAAACTTAATGTTACATCTCAATTAGATGCTTTATAAATTATTTTGAACCAAATAGGTAATGAAATGCTAAGTTCCATTGTGTAGGTGGTCCAGAGATGAAGAGTGGCAAACAAATGCCCAAACCACAGACTTCGAATGGATGCAAATGGCGGAGCCAGTGATGAATCTTTATACAGAAGCAACAGATGGATCCTATATTGAGACCAAAGAAACTGCATTGGTGTGGCACCATCAGGATGCTGACCCAGGCTTTGGGTCGGCCCAGGCAAAGGATATGCTTGATCACCTGGAGAGTGTACTAACAAATGAACCGGTCTCAGTCAAGAGTGGCCAGTTCATTGTCGAAGTAAAACCTCAGGTATGTTTTCGTGATCAGTCCATACACGCTTTTTTATGACCTTACCTGCTCCTGTTTTTACCTTTCTTTTCTGACATGCATTGATGCGCAGCCGTTAACTCCTTGATTTATCTTAACGGTCTGCAGGGTGTCAGCAAAGGTCTTGTTGCTGAGAATATACTCACATCGATGAAGGAGAAGGGGCGACAGGCAGATTTTGTATTATGCATAGGTGATGACAGGTCAGATGAGGATATGTTCGAAAACATTGCTGCTGTCATGAAAAGAAGCATCGTTGCTCCAAAATCCCCACTATTTGCGTGCACAGTTGGGCAGAAACCGAGCAAAGCCAGGTTCTATCTGGACGATACATATGAAGTAGTTACTATGCTGAGCTTGCTAGCAGATGCGTCGGAACCTGAACTTGTGGAAGAGTTGGACGACTTGGTTACGTCTGTCTCATCAATAGATATCAGTGATGAATCGCTACACCTCGGAAATAAAAGGTGTGAAGGATCTTAGCCTAGAATTTCTGTAATCTACATGCTATATATGGTGATTGACTTGCTAAAAGATTTTGTGCTGCATCATAACTCATAAGTGGAGGTGAAACAGCGAACAAATGACTGACAGCAAGGCTAGGTGCTTTACAAGATATGCTTATCAATTCATTAGATATTATAGCCTGTTTCTCCTGGTGGGCTAGAGAATACAACCAGCATTTGCAGATATCCTGTTTCTCCATGAGGGATTACAACAAGTAGGTCTCGTTCTGTAGTTGGTTGAGGTACATCACAATCAGTCGCTGCCAAGGAGATTCACATGTCTATATGCTGACCTCTCATTTCTTTCGAACTTCAATGCTTCTAGTTCTTTTGTTCTAAATTATTGTATTCGTTGAAATTCTTGAATGTTGGGGGAAGGTTGGTGAATGCATTGGTTGGAGCCTGTGAGACGGCACATGCTACTACATGTGGTTAGATATTTGCTGATTTGATTAACAAAAGGATTGTCTAGACAGGAATAACATCTGTATGTTTGTTTTGGAGTTAATAGTCTGGCAATGTGAAGAATGTTACTTTCGTCTGTTACATACAATCCTTTATTTGTTATCTACTACCGTTAAGGAGTATAATCCTTTATTATCTACCTCTACATCCATTTCAAAATAGATGTCCTTTTAGCTCTAGGCTCGTTAATTAAAAAGAACTGAAAAAATGCGTGCACGTGAAACAAAAAGGATAGAGATATATAAGTAGGTAAGTATTGAGAAGAGAAATGTGTGTACAAGTAATTTAAGATCATTAACAATGGTGTGATCCATATCGTGTGCAATGCCACATCGGCCGCTCCACTTCTCGGTTCTCGCTTTGGAATGTTCATTAACAACGTGCACGTGGCAATATGGTCTGGTACACAATCCTAGCTTGTTTTTTTGAGCCAACGACCATCTCTATCCCGGAAGCTAGTGCTTTTCCCATTATGTCCCATGGAAATTTGAAGAACAGAGAGGATGTGTTTCGGCTGCGGAATCGCTGTCGCTCAAATCATAACAATGTTAAGAGCTCACATAACTTGAATTAGCTATCATGAATGCCAAATCTTGTAGCCTGTGCGAGGCAAGTTCACGGAAAGGAGAAACATGATTCGAGTGCTAGGGGTCTTCTCTCATCCTTGTGACGGCAAGCGTAAGGCAAAACAGGAACTCCATGGCACTATGAAACGAAACCTCCTTGGGACGGATACAGAATTGCGAAACAATTGCGAAATTCAGTTCTAGTCAAAAGATTTCCTACCGAGAAAGAAAAGAATGGAAGCCTGAACTTAGCCTGAAAATTGTGCGGCAGATGCCATGTGGAACAGTGGAGCTCCTCGGCAACGGTGCTTTCTGCCGGACGGGCGGCGAGACAAGCCATCCGCTCCCAACGGAGTGCTAATCGTCAAAGCATCCCCATCCGCCGCGCAATGGCAACGGCGAGATCCGCGTCGAACGCATGTTTGACGAGCGGCGGCGGACGCCGGACGGATGGGACGCTGGTGGGAGAAGGAGGCAGGGGGTAAACTGTAAAAATTTGGATCGCGATTAATAGTCACGATCCAAATTAGGGGTAAAGTGAAAAGTTTGGATCAAACTGGGGGGTAACGTGTAAAATATCGGATCGCTATTAATAATGTTTGGATCGCGATTAAGCGGGGGGTAATGTGCAAATAAACGGATGGCGGTGGATCTCGACCAGGGGGTAATGCGAAAAGGCGTGGTCTCCTGCCCTTCCGGCGCGGCGGCGCTGCTCCGGCGAGCCCCCGCCTCGAGGGACACGAGATTGGCGATGCCCCTGGAACAAAATACGACCACTACCCATCCCGTTTACGAGCGATGAATGTAAGCGCCGTCGCTGGCCGGCCGGCGTGCTGTGGTCTGTTGGGGCTCCGTCTCCGGCGAGCCATGGTTCGATGCCTGATCGCCATCCTACCGGCCGGCGTGCCGTTTTCGTTGGTTATTACCCGCCGATTCGATCTGTTTGGTGATGCTGTGTGTTAGCTTGCAATGTTAAGATGACTGCCGTTCCATCAGGCCGCGTAGCATCTTCATTGAAATCTGAAATGAATGCCTCGTTAAGTGCATGCTTGGACTTATATAAACCATGTAATAAATAACCTGTAATGAACCATGTATTTCTATTCTCTTCTTAAATGAATGAGTAGTGCTCCTGCTCATTGGTTCGAAAAAAAAAGTGCATCCTTGGAGTCTTGGAGCCTGTGAGAGGATGCACGCAGCACCTTGCATTTCCTAACTTGGTTAACAGAGGGATCGCTCACTCAGCGAAACACCAGTCATGCTTACAAGTAAGCATCGGGCAGGACTGCACGCGGAGCAAGAGAAGACTAAAGTGCAACAAAGCTTCAGATAAGAGGCTTAGAGAAGGTTGGTACCAGTCATGTAGTCAAGGAATGATAAACTCCGTCTTAGCCTCGCGGTGAAAGAAGATCAACAAGATGGGAGAAGAAGTTTCTTCACAACTTAGACTTCCGTGCCTGAAACATTTAGGCCTCCTTTGGATCAAAGGAATTTTTTTTTGGAGAAAAATGGATAAAAGGATTTTCAAAGGAAAACTCAGTTTCCATAGGAATTGACACTGTACAAGCCTTTGGAACAAGCAGGAAACGGGCATAGGAAAAGCAAAGGAAAATTTCCTTCGGTGGTCACTTTGCAAGGAAAAACATAGTGTCTGAATAAGTTTCAGACAACGCTTGTAAACCTGGGGCATAATAAGGCTGTTATGCCCAAGGTCGTGGTGCTAAACTTGTCGACCATTTTTGTAGATCCTTTTCAATAAAAGTGACACAGGGATTTTCCCTTGGTCTAAAGAAAAACGAATTAACACACAGTGAGTTCATATCCTTGTGAATGTGAAGCTTATAACTTTTACAAGATGTATGAGATTTTTGTGCAGCTCCAAGTAGGATGGGATAGTTCAAGAGGTGTGACATAGAGGCAATTTTCCCTACATAATACAACAGGAATTCAATGTTGACACTGGAAGACAATCATAGGCATCTGCTTCTGTCTCGGGAGGACATGTACACCTCATCAAAAGATTTACTTCAAATAACACATGCGTTAATTTAGCTGATGAACGGAGAAGATCACAGAGGGTAGCAGTTGCATGATACATAGAGGGTTCACGAGGTTCGAAATGTGAATTAGGTTGTCCAACACTTTGTCCACAGGAGGCGGCCTCCTGTTCTTAGACTTGCGTGCTTGGCTGTTTCAAGTCAGAGAGAATCAATTTGTGTGATGCCAATTTGCGTTACGATTTCCATCAGAGAATACATGTAAAATGCAGTTAATTAATAAAAGATGATGAGCAGAAAATCTTTGAATATACTAGTGAGGTTATTTAATATAAATTTCTAATTTTCCAATCCGGTCATAGAGTAGAATTAATAATCTGTATCTGACTGCATTTTATCACGCAATCCCTGTTTTGCAGGAACACATTCTAGATATAATTATATCATATTCTTCCCTGAAACTACTTGAATGCATAAAATACACCAGTTTAAACCACTTGCATATGCTACAGCTTCACTTTCAGTTTTGCTGATAAAATAATAAAAAGGATAAATGCCACAGGAAACTGTTATTACATTTATATTGAGCTGAAGTTTCTCTGTTTTTAGAATGATATATATAGAAATATTTTCTTGTCCCAGCCTGAAAAATACCTTTCGATCATCTTTCAGTATCAGCTGGGAAGTCTCCCAAAAAAAAAAAGTATCAGGTGGAAGTGTGGGACAAAGTGTCCCAACCTAAAGGAAACCTTCCTATCATCTGGCAATATCAGGACCTCATGGCTGCAATAGTAACCTGACGGTAAGACTTTGCACACTAGATTTAGCTCGGATTTAAGCGCTAATATAATGTATCATCTGTGGCTGGCTTTCGAAAGAAAATGATACTTTGCAGGGAGCAATTCTATGTGTTTCTGGTGAGTCCCATTTGAGCCGAATGAGATCAGCAACTCAGCGGTTGAAGCTTCAAGTGAGAAATTCTTCTCATCAATTTTGGAAAGATAATTTCCAGCCCTGACTATTTCACCTTTTCCCAGCAACATTCTCACCACCTTATTTAGCATTTGAGAATCGGGAGGGCAGCCAGACTTCTCCATTGATGAAAAGATATCATCAGCCTCTGCTAGCCAACCATTTTTAATGAAATTTGTCAGCTGGCTGGCATAGCAGCAAACAAATCCTTGGCTTCTTCGATTCTCATAGTTTTGAACAGTGCACAAATAATAACAGTGACAGCTACGGTATCAAACTTAATGTTCCTTGCACGCATTTCCTTGAAAAGTGTGATTGCCTCATCACAACAATTATTTTTACAAAGCCCATTGAGAACTGTATTGCATATCACTAAGTCCACTGGTATCTTACTTTCAATCATTTCAGTGAACATTTTCTTCGCTGCAATGGTTCTTCCAGCCTTAAACAACCCATCCAGGATCATGTTGTATGTAACAGTTGTGGGCCCAACTCCCTTGAATGACATTTCCTTTAAAAGACTCAACCCATCATCGATCCTTCCAATTTTACAATAGCCATTAATAAGTGTACTGTAAACAAAAGCATCAGGTTTAAAGCCATCTGTAACCATAGCATGAAGTACTCTCAGTGCTTTCTCCATATTGCCAACCAGGCAATATCCGTCCATCAATGTAGTATACATAATACCATCAGGCCGCTGACCAATACGTAACATGAAGTCAAACATGTCTTGTGCTTCCGTGACCTTTCCTTCGTTGCAATAGCAGCGTATTGCTGAATTGAAGAACACAATGCTAGGGCAGAGACCTTTGTGAATCATTTCAGAAATCAGTTCCTTCGTTTTCGCAAAATCTTGCATTTTTAAAAGTACATCTATCACAGCTGGACAGTTCAATACATCCGGGTGCACTTCTTGCTGCTTCATTTTGTCGAACATAAGGATTGCCTCATCCAACCTTCCATGATTAGCAAATGCACTGATCAGTATTGTGAAAACATAGTGGTTAGGTGAAATACCATCTCGTACCATTGAAATGAAGAGATTAGTCATATCAACCAAGCACCCTTGTGTAGCATACCCATGAAGCAGAATACAATAGGAAGTGATATTAGGTTTTTGGCCCATCAGAACCATGGAGTCGAACAGATCTGTAGCTTCCTTCATCCTTCCATGCTTGCAAAGGGAAGTCATGATTGAACTCCAAGTGACAACATCTGGTTGAACACCTCGACAAGTCATTTCTTCGAATAATCGAATCGCCTCATTCAACATATCCATATCGGAATATCCATGGATCAGGCTATGACATGTCATGCTATCAGGTAAAACACCTTCATCAATCATTCGTCGAAGTATCACCTCAGCCTTTTCCATTGCTTTGGCCTTGCAAAGTGCGTCAATTACAGTATTGTAAGTTCGGACAGTAGGAGTGATCCCCTGCTCCATCATTTCATCGAACAGATCGCATGCTTTAGCTACTTCACCCTCCTTAAAGAAACCGTAGATGACCGTATTGTACAAAAAATCATCCGGCAAGCAAACACCTCCTTTAGCCATCATCCGGAGGATCTCTAGGGCACGCTGACTCCTCCTGGCATTACAAAAATCTTTCAGAAGTATGTTGTATGAAATGGCATTAGGTTCGCAACCCAACTTGGGCATCCTGTGGAGCAGCACGTCCATAGCCTCTTCTGTCCGCTTTGAGTCGCAGAGGCCCCTAATGAGGATGCTGAAGGTGATGACATCTGCACCCATGCCTGTCCTGAGGAGGCGGCAGAAGGCAGCAAGCATAAGGTCCAGGCGACGCTTGCGGCAGCAGCAGTCCATAAGGATGCCATAGGAATGCCGTGTTGCCGGTGCCACCCGCAGACCTGCTCCGCGGGTCATGCGGCTGAAGAGGTCGATGGCAAGACCAGGGTAGTCCCTGCAGACGTCGGAAGGACGCGCGCGAGCGAGCGCGGCGAGAAAGCCATTCAACGGGCGCTCAGGGACGGGGCTGGCTTGACGCAGCAATTCGTCGAACAGCTGGTGTGCGTCCTCTCGGCTGAGCGTCCCAGACTGCACTCGGTCCGTGGCCGCGATCAGGGCGTCGCCGATAGCGCGAAATGGCGTCTCCATCGAGGAGGAGATTCTGGAGGAGGCGGATGAGAGGCGGACGCGCGGCATTGCGGAGTGGGATTTGGTGGAACTAGCTTCGATCTCTGGCTAGACCCACCGCGCGCCGGCGCCACTGCCGCCTCTAGCGCCGGAACGAGCCATCGTTCCAGGCCAAGCCGGCTCTCCTCCTCCGGTGTGGCCGCCGGTGGTGAGAACTCCCACAATCAGAAGTTATTCAC
>LAPY01000258.1:49047-61614 GCA_000970635.1 Eragrostis tef
GTGTTAGTCAGGAGCTGCTCGCTGCTTGCGCCGGCGAACGGCGGGATGAAGTCCTCGAACCCCAGCAGCTTGGCTGCGCATGTCACTCACGGATTGAGACTTGAGAGGTGAATGCATCTCCAGCTAGCCAGGATCGACGGGTCCAAATTAACGGAGCCTTTTAATTTCTACTTACAGATGACGTCGACGGTGGTGAGGCCGTTGCTGAAGCGCCCGGTTGGGCCGCCGGAGAAGTCGATCCCGTAGGGCGGGTAGTTGGCCCGCGCCAGCGACACGATCACGTTGTTGTTGCCGTTGTCCACCAGCGAGTCACCGAACACGAAGTAGCACGGCACCTGCGGAGACGCCACGGCCGTAGCCGACGCCACGAGCAGCCCCACCACGAGCACGACCACGTCTCGCCGGCCCTGCATCCCCCTCTTCCTCCTCCCCGCCACACCGTGCATGGCAGCTTAATTAGCAGCGAGCACTCTGTCACTGACTCACTGACTGTGTGGAGCGACTGCGACGCATCACAATGCGCAAGGCCGGGATGATCGTTTTCTTTTATACTGCCATGCTGCCGGGGCTCCTCTCTATTCCACCATTCAAGCAGCGCGGTTCGCGTTGGATTGGGTTCGAGACAGGGTGGACATTTTACTTGGCCATTTTTTTCAAAACAAGTCCGTGTTGGGTGGTCCAGGAAGTGGGCCCGAATTTACTTACTCCCACGCAGCTAGGCATGGCCAAAATGTTCGGCATGCATGGGCCACTGTGTAGCTTTTGTACAAGTGTAAACAGGCAGCACAAGAATCAGGGGCTGGCCAAGGGAAACAGCTTACAGTAGTACGTTGTTGCTGAATTCTACGGAGTCACGTGCTCAGATCTCGCCAAAGAAAAGATACTAGCTGCTGAAGCATCCGATGAAAACTATGCGAGGGCTTGCAGCAATTCACCTTCGTCCTTGGAGACTTGATGCGTTAACCCGACAAACGAATAATTGGGATGTATATATAGTGATGTACGCAGACGGTACGCCACGTCCTACGTACGCGAAGCTGTGCATTGATCCAGCTAGCTGTGAGTTATTATAACAGCAGTCCCTGGTTGGCTTGTGGAAATGAAAATAGGAGGACGTCCGGTTCCTTCAAGTAGTGTTTCCGTTCAAGTACAGGCGAGAGTTAGAGCGGGTACGACTTTTGAGCAGAGACGAGGTTACAAGAGGAACCTAGCTTTTCCGTTCAACTGGACGAGACGTTCACTACAGCTGTACTACTACTGTATTGCTGTAGGAACAAGCTGTGCATTGGCCCTCACTGCAGCTAATTCATCCAGACAGTGATTTCGCTCTCGTCTTGCCCATGCGTCAATCATCAGCGCACGCAGCTCTGCCCTCGCCCGTCCGGCAGACAGACTGTGAACGCAGCGCTTGGAAGCTTTGGAAAAGGGAGCCGATCGATCGATGACGACGAACCAAGGGAAGCAGCAGTGGAGAGAGGTCGCCGTGCCACCCTGCCATGGCCAGCCGGGGACGACGACACTGCACATGCTGCCGTCGCATAGTCCGGCCCCCACGCTATCCATCGATCCATCCATCTCTTCGCTGACCTGTGCGAGCGCTATTTCCAATTCAGAGCACGCGGATTCAATGCGCCGCCCTGGTAGAGAGAAAGGGATCGCCTTTCGGCTCGGTCCTTTCCATTTTGGAGCGGAGTGGTCAGGAGTAGTAATGCTCAACAGAGTTGGTGTCCGACTAACCGACGGCAGCAGCAGCGAGGCCCAAATTTGACAGCCAATCGCCCGTGGCCGCTGGCTTCCCAGTGATTCCTCCTCTGTACTACTGGGATTCTGTCCTGGGCTGAAGCGGTGATTAGATGGTAGTAGTGCTTCGTCGCAGCAATGCAAAACGGACGACCATTCGTCGCTACTGCTGGGTGTCTCGCGTGTCTAGTACTAGCGGGTTCACAGCTGAAATTCTGCAAAGACACACTAGCGGGTCGCATCAGAAACCAGTGAAATCGCCACTATAGGGGAACTGGGCTCGATACATGGGTAATCGATTTGGGCAGCCCAATAATGCACACTAGTGGGCCTCCGCGGCTGAATCCATCGATCAGGTCGGCCTTTGCCGTTTTCAGCACGATCACGGCGCCCTCTGTTCAGTGAACGAACAAGGGAACAGGCAGAGACTGAGTAAAATGCATTCCAACCTCACGAATGGTGGCCCGTAGAGCCCTCCATTCGTTCAGTGGACAGGCCCATGTATACTCACTCGTCTTTGGCTTGCGTGATCTTCCTTCCACTGCCGCGGCGACCATACGACGACGCCGAGCGAGAGGCGAGAGCTCTGCTTCTGCTGCATTCCGCGGGGACGCAGCCGCACCACGTTGTTCACGCCATGCCTCGCCTCGAGATCGATCCCTTTTCCACCGCCAGAACCAGGACAAGGAATAGGGAAGCAGCGAGCGAGACACAAGCTAGAAATTCCCGACAGACGGATCATTCGACCAGCCAATTCCTTCCGCAATCTATAGCTGCTCTGCTGCCACCATCATACTATCCGGCACGTCCATCTCTAGCTAGCCTCCTGACCTGACAAAGCGCACCGTGCATCTCTAGTCTGCTCTGCCACGCGCGTCCTCGCACGCAGGCGTGGCAACACTGCATACGCCCCGTGCCCCGAACCACTTGCACAGTACCACGCTGCCTCTGCGCCAATTGTACGTGCAAAGCTGAATGCGCTATCCGAAATCGATCTCACGCATGTTCGATTCCTTACAACGACGCGTCGTTTCGAAAATCCAAGCGAGTTCGATCAGGTTACCTGACCAAGCTTTCTTGCCGAACAGAGATAGTAGAACGAAATGCCGCATGCCCTTGCGAAAAAAAAGGAAGAAGAGCGAGAGGATAAGCAGGAAAAAAAGAAGGGCCACGCAAGGTACAACATACTCTCATCTATCTCATCCTTTTTGCAAGTTGGCCGAGCCCAGAGAGACGGAAAGGAAAAAAGAGAGGGCTTCAGATTCGATATCGCGATCTTGGCCCTGCGCGCTGGGGCACACAACAGCTTGTGTACTAGTACGATCCAGGGAGAGGACTCAGAGGAGAGAGGAGAAAGGCACGCGTGCGCGTGTGCTCGCAGCTAGCGGGTGAAGAAGAAAGATCTCGCGTGATCAGAGAAAGCTGCCTGTAGGGCGCGATGCACGTCTCCCCGGGAAGATTTGGTTCCTCGGTAGAGTATAGATTGCAGGGGCACATGCATCTGCCCTTCCGTTTGCGCGTCGCGTGACGTCACGCCCAGGGTGGCCGGAAAAACAGTCGGCGGCATCATGCTGCGCGTGGGCCCGTTGCCGTGGGAGCGCTTTTTTTTTTCTTTCTTTTCAATTACAGAGTACCACTCAGACATTGACACGTACGCACACTCACTCTTGTGAACATACATACGCAAACTTACCGTTACGAGCATCTTTGAAGATTGAGCTGACAAATTCCCAAAATTGACGAAGTCACTATTGGCGCTGTCGCCGGTCATGTCGCCTACCACTAGAAAATTCGCTCCCACAGAGAGTCCAAACCAGGACCTTAGTACAAGCTCTTTTTTGGAGTATATGATGTTGATTATTTAAAAAACATGCATCCCGTCGATGTTTTTTATACATGATGTTGGTTATTTGAAACTTTATACTTAGAAAAAAAAAGTCCATTGCAATTTAAACTAACGAACATCATATATTTAAGAGCAAATTTCTTATTTGCCATCGGAAATTATACTCTTCTCTTATTTGCCATCGAAATTTTGCACTTCTCTTATTTGCCATCGAATCTAATTTCACTTCTCTTATCTGCCACTCAATCACTTTGGTTGTTAGATTATTGTGCTTTCATCGCCGCATTATTTGCGTTGCAGTAGCACAATGGATAAGTCTCAATGTATACTATTTGTGAAAAAAAAATTCAAAATTTTTTGGATGAAAATTAGAGGCAATATTTAGTTTTAACTCAAAATTACCTCAAATTTCATCCAAAAATTTTGAAAATCTTTTTTGGCATAAAGTACACATCAAGACAAATCTATTTTGGTGTTGTAGCCTAAACATTGTTGTGACATGATCAAAATTTTCTATGAGCTAAAGTGATTGGAGTGGCAGATAAGAAAAGTGAATTTTAGATCCGATGGCAAATAAGAAAAAGTGCAAATTTTCGATGGCAAATAAGAGAAGAGTATAATTTCTGATGGCAAATAAGAAATTTTCTCTATATTTAAACTAGAGGGGGTTCGGTCCATACGAAAATGTCCGATGAAGTATCTCATGAGATAGGAATGAGCCGTTTCAACTGGTTTGGGCGGTGCGACCATGACATTCCAATACCATGGTGGAGTCCTTTTTGCTTTAGATCATTGCTATTTTTAAGTTCCTTTCAAGGCTTTTCTATTGCCTTTGCTATGCGAATATCAAAGATAAAACCATGTATAATGTACCAGTTTGGTTTTGTTTGGACGCCACTCCTTACATGCAGATACTATTCACAAAAACACTTACAACATTATATGCAACGTTTACACATGCATATCAAATCCTACTATAAGTTTTACACGCAGCATGCAAATCTTCTTAGGATAACTTTAAGCGTAAAAACGAGAGCCATGTTTGAAAATATTTCTCTCAACAATGAAAAAGCATAACTATTTTCAATTACTTACATTTTGGCACTTTTGTTTGTTATTTAGCATATTATTAATGGAGTAGTTGTCTCCGATCCTTTGTTAATGTTAATGCCATTCGTCAATAATTTTTGTTACTAGATACAATGTGATATTTTTAAGATAAAAATAGCATTGGTATATAATGATTGCTGCACATTCGCAAATTGACGTTAAGGATTGCATATCTAGTAGCTTCAGCCCAATCAGGGAAATATGAAAAAGAGAAAAGTTGCAGATATGTGAAAGAAATAACGGTGGCCGTTTACATTCTTGGCAGTTATTCCTCTCATCTTTTGATTGGCTAAGCCGCACTCAACTTTGGAATCGTTAGTCGTTTCTGGTAGAGCCGTTGGACATCGCTCTCACCAATGGGCACCCAGTAACAAAAGTAGACAGCAGGATGTACTGAACGTACATCCATCTATATATTATCGGCAATAGTTCTTTTGTTCCTTGAGAAGCTGAAGGCCAACGCCACCGTCATAAACGATAAGCATGTTCTACTAGCGAGCATCAATTATATGCCCCACTAGCTTAGTTTGAAGTTGGTTAATGATCATGGGTTCGAATTTTTCCATAAATTTTCACTGCTGACAGTGTCTTGACGACATGATCAATTAAGCATCTGGATGCACAAGAGATAGCACAAGTGGAGCTGCAGATCTTTGGAGTTTGGGGTCAAGCCTGGCAAGCATTGACTAGTCATTCACATTCCTCAGTTGAGGTAAAAAAACTCGAAAGGCGCTGCAAATCTGGGAGGAGATACATATGTCGGGTTGAAACCCCGGAAAGGGCAGACCCAACAACCGATCCATCACCTCACGAGATGCCGGTGAGGTGCGAAGGATCATCGTGCATGTAATAAAGCCTGTGGTCTCATAGCCTCGCATATTTTACCCTAGGCATGGCGGGTGGTGAAAAAAAGTCGAGTGAAATCTTGCCTCTTTTCGCTGAAGATTCATGAACAGCGCCCCTTTCTGGAGGGCAATTCGATCTCATATCTTTGCCTATTGGCTCCTTTTGGTGACATCTGTACACTGTGCTTGTCGCTATTGTTCTGGTTATTATTCTCTACTAGCTCGTACATGCAACGTGTTATATTATTTAGAGGGATGCTCTATAGTGTAAGAACTGCATGCAGATCTTTAGCTGGCGTTAGTCAGAAGACTTTATGCGTACGTGGAAAGCAAGGTGGCAAGCATCCTGCTGACTCAACGGTTTTGTCCAAAGCACTCCTATATAACAAGTACTAGCAGTGATATACTAGTTTAGTCAGACGGTTAAGCCTCTAGTTTATAGGTTGCACTCAACTTTCATGTACTGCTAGTAGTACAAGAAATCTTCTGCGTTCAGATGCTAATTGCCCAGTACAATAACATATCGTCGTTCAGATACTTCACCTAGCAAGCTACGTACCTGCAGTACAGCTATCTGTCAGCAAAGATATTTAAAGTACGTAGCAAGAAAGCTAGTCACCACTATATAGTATATACACCACCGTTTAATTTGATGCCAGTGTAGTGCTTGACCCTGATGCGTTGAATTTAATCAATGATATTGCGGTCGTGAATCCGTTACTTGCATTCCATTCAGGAGAGTATATAGTATAGCATAATCAACGAGTCCAGCTAGTGACCGATAATGCATGTTACGTTGACAATGGTTAGCGAGCTGCCTTTTGCTTAGGGCAAAAACAAGTGCTTTAAAAACATGGCCTCTGAATGTGACTAAAGCCTAGGGCATCCAATCGCGTAGCCCTTCGTCGCCATCTTTTGATGCCCGGTATGTGGATGCTTCCAAAGCTGGTCCTTTAATTAGTGTGCAACTCTCGTCACCTTTCCCCGTAATCCTATCCAAATTATCGAAAGCAGGCAACACATTTGGAAAAGATGATCGTTGTCATGCATCAGCTCTACTTCCTTGGGAGCTAAGGCTTTGCTCTCTATCTATGCAAATGCGTAATGTTTGTGCTTTGTGACTTCAGCATCAGTAGCTAGAAATGCATGCATGAACAATAACTAATATATACCTACCCATAGTCTTACACATTTTTAAAACACGAAATTAATGCACACCGGTGGACCTGTATAGAGTGATATGCATACTTATGTACGCCTAATTAGCTAGCTTATTCAGGAGAACCCAAAAGGATTGCAAAAGCCGGTCATGATTGTTGCTTTCCCCTGCCGGCCGGCCTTTCCCCAAAGCCGTTTTGATTCGCCGTGGGGAAGGACAGGAGGAGGAGCCAGTACGTAGCCCAGCTGCTGCTGTGCTAGCTTTACAACATTTTGTTCTCGACTTCACTGGCCTCGCGCTTTTGCCAAAAGCCCTGCCCTGGTGTGGTCTCCAACGGATCCTGAATATCTTATGCGCGCGGCCTTTGTTGGGGTCTTCTTTTCTTCATCCCAGCAGCAGCTCAGCTGCCTTTAGCTGAGCCCTACCCCTGCCGCTGCCGCCCTGCAAAACCTGCAGAGTCAGTGCCTCACTCATCACCAGTGGAGTACTGCGGTACTCGCAATTAGTGGTCATTGCTTACAACTAATCCAGGCACGTACCACGTGCTTTATTGGGAGAGAGATCTGCGACGCTGACGCATGGTGCCATTTTGGAGCATAGTGCGCCAGCTGATCAGAGGATTGTTGGAGCAAGGAGGAGCTAGCAATGGTCATCCTATACGGCTATACCTACCTAGCAAAAGCTTCAACCGATCAATAGAAGAATGCACGAAGCCTATTAGAAGCAGAGGCAGTGTGCAAAGCAATGTGTGCTTACGTGATCCACGTTGTACGACTCGATCGTGAGCGATCCTATACCTGTGATCCAAATCCGCGAGTCATGGAGATCTGCACCCCCGACAGGTCCTCGAACCATCATGGTTACAGCACTAGACGCGACGGGGCTGATGGTTTTTGACTTGTGGACGGCTCTGGCCTACACGGCCCGGGGAGGCTAACTATCGTGCTAAGACGGAAATGATGACGCGCGTATAGCCGGGAACACTGCAGAGGCATGCCTCAACATGTTCCTTATCTTGCAGTCATTAGCAGACCTCAGGTCGAGCAGCTCCTCGGCCAAACGGTCATGTGGGGTTAGAAACTTGGATGAGTAAAAATACATTTTTTTCTAGATAACGAAAAAAAGGTTGTCCGGCCTTGACCTCATGAGAGGCGCTATAGCCCAAGTAGTCTCAAAGTAAAAAGATAAATAAATACATGGATGGTCCTAAAGTCGTATCGGGATGTCATCTAGGTACCTAAAGTCTCAAACGCACATTTAGATCGGTAAACTTTTCAAACGTACTATCCAGGTCCAAAATGATGAAAATATACATGTGGTTGCCAGCGATCGATTTGAAGGATCAAGATGACACGTTTAGAAATTTGGTGGGTGCTTTTAGAATTGTGGAGCTATATGACACATTTGCAAGTCTTTTGTTTTTGCGAGTGGCACATTTTGCAAGTTGAATGATCTGAATCTATAATTTGGTGTAAGGGGGGAATATGTTTTCCTTGAGATGTACATAAAAAAGGTTTTCGCTGTCCATAAGTCATCTGGATATATTTTTCCTACGCAAGTTCTATAGTTCAGCAGGTGGTAGCGCTCGGTTTTTATATTAGCTTTCAGAGTTGAACTGTTTGCTATACTTAACGACATGCTAATCTAGCTTATTGGGCACACTTTTGGTCCCACCAATATTTTATTTTTCTAGGTTAGAATGTGCCACTTCTGGTGCGCCGGATTTTGGTCGCCCAAGCAAACTGTCAACCGCATGCATTTGAATATTTTGTCAGTTGCATCCGATTATGCCACCTTTCGTATTGATGGAAACACTAGCTAAAGGCGACACATGAAGAAAGCTGGGAACCCGGTGCACTCTCCTTTTTCTTTCGACGAACTAAAATTCTTTCTGCTGCAAGTGGCCATTTCAATATATCGATCTAGTACAAAGATAAAACAGACGGTGACTTCCCTTCCTCATGTGCATGGTTGGATGCCGCCGCCGCCCGGTTTTATCCGCTCCCTTATCTTGCAATACACAACATTTATTTTTATCGTTTGCTAGCCTTCTAATTTTCAAATAAAAAAAAATTCTACACACTTGCTCTTACACTCCCTCGGATTAATTTTTTATCGTATGCAGCCAAAATGACGTTAAAACTATTGTTATAACCATGTCCGGAGCTATACTTATGCACCTCTTTATTGTATTTGCACCATTTATGCACCTCTTTGAGTACTTAATTATGCACCCATAATGAAAAAAAGCACAAGCCTTAGCAGTCCCAAGCAACCTTGCATCACCCTCCCAATTAGAGCTCTAGCTCCGCCACTGATTATAACGCCATTAATTAGAAACCGAAGGTAGTAGAACTATAGGAAGAAAGATCGGGCGATGAGCTGACGCGGCCTAGCCGGCCGGTATATATCAGGCGCGACTTCCCTCTAAAAAGAAAGGGGTATACATGAGGTGGTACAAGTAGCTGTAAGCCTGTAACACTGCAAGACAGCAGGACGGGGAAGGGAATATATTGGCGATGGAGAAATGGATTATTTTAGGGTATAAACCCTGTGCATGCAGACCTCATCCGAGAGGAAAGCGGGAGGAGGAAAGCAGGCACATATTCGTGGTGGTCGATCTACACGGCGGTGAGTAGTAGCTAGGGGCGACGCACGCACACCGCACTATATGGGCAGAGCCACTAGCCCCCGTTTTCGATCGTACGCCCCACATCGATCACATTTCCAGGGGAATCCACGACCACCGAAATTCCCCCGTCACCGTAACAAAAAAAACCAGCAGCGCATGGCACGGCCACCAGAGCTCGATCACGGCGATGCAACTTTGCAACTTGCTCGATCCATCGCCGTGCTACTGGCGCGGTGGTCGTCCGGCCGGTCCGAAGGAGGAATCGGATTCCCATTCCCATCCTCCCTGTCCCGCGGCGTGCGCGCATCTGGGCCGTCCCTTTTCTCCTGCGCGAATCGGATGAGACGAGGACGACCGCCCGCGTGAAACCCGAGCGAGCGAGCGAGCGATCGGCTCATGGTGTCGTTCGTGCATAGACGGGGAATATACCATGCCTAGCTGCTCATGGTGTGCACCTCAAAAAAAAAAAAAAAGCTGCTCATGGTGTGCGCTGCGCGAGGGAGGGCGACGCGGGCGTTGTGGGAATCCGTATAGAACACAACAGGAAGCACCAAGAGCAAATATATATTCTCCCTTCTGCAACTTGTTAAGACGGATAACAAGTGCTAGCTGTGCGAGGAAAGCTCGGCGCCGGCGCGCGCGCGCGCGCGAGGACCTGAGGTCGGCATGGAATGGAAATTCCGCTGCCACGAGTCCAAAGCGAGACCGACCTGTACTTGCATGCCGGCACCAAAATGTCACAGTGTCTTCAAAGGCCATACCCCTTTTTTTCACGGCACTCAGTGACCAGTACACACGTTTGTGTTTCTTTCGACAACGTGTGGAGCACGTATTTCATCAGAAAAAGAAACTATTACAAAATTTGTGTCCACAACACGCGTTAGAGTTAAAAAAAAAATATGGGTTAAATTTGTGCGGCCTACTAAACACGTTTAGAGTGTGCTTGCCACAATCTAATAAGCACTCTGTGGTTTATCTCCAAGTATTCCTCTGGCTGTCCTTATGAGAAGCATATACAACACCTCAGCTGAGCAAGCTAGCTAAATTTTCTTCGCATTAGCAGTGGCGTCAGATCCCATTTCGGAGAGGTTCACATCATGCATCCGCGTGTGCTGCACGCTCGCACCTATACCATCTGATCTTTTTTGTTTCTTCTCTTGTTCTTTTGTCTCCCGGTCGTCCTCCGGCCTCTAAACAATCTGCATTTTAGCTGTTAGCCATTTATCGCAAGCATCATGCTGAGATCTTCAGAAAATGACAGATGTAGATATCTGCGGTGCTGTTAAACACCAGGACAGAGTTAGAGCACGTACGTGTGCATAATCATGTCCATGCAAAGCCGTATCATAGCTGCCTCAACAAAGGGAGTAAAGAACCCAATTAGGCCTGCTTTTGGGGACAACTCAATCTGATACGAGGAGTAAGTCTATGGATTACAATACCCAAACTTTTTCAAGTGCACACCACGTAGCAGCGTGTCGTTTCCACGACGATAGCAAACTTCACAGTCGCACTTTTGCGATTCGCTCCTCTCTGTATATATACCAGCTAGTCTGGTTAGCTCTATATTGATCTGACATCCAACAAACATATGTCTTCCCTTCTTCTCTTTTTCTTTGTTTTCTTCTTTTTGGAAAAAATGTCTTCTTCGGCATACGGAAATCCCGGGTGCTAGCATTTGATACACCAAATATTCCAGATGAAAAGTTTTCAGTATGAATTGTTTTCAACTTTACGATGTGTGTGCCGTGAAGAGATTAATTATTTGTGTACATATTTTGCCATTGTAGAAACCGAATGATAACATGGCAAAAAGTTAAAGGAAAACGAAAACTGAACCAACAGGACAAAAGAAGGAAAGAGTTCTCGTCTTGTTCAGTAAAGGAAATAAAAGTCATGTCGCTGTGTTACATACGTGCGTGAAGCACTGAAGAAAGATCAGAAGGGCGCTTTGCTGCTTTCGCGTCGCCTGAGCTAACAAAAGCAAGCGTTGCGCAGCGCGCCCAACACCCTTTATCGGCGGCTGAAAGGTGTTGGCTTCTCTCACGGGAACTGCATGTCCCGGCTCGGTGTCCTGCCACCTCATTGCGGAGAATCATCAAGTCCATCACATGAGGACATGCGGCGTAGCGTGACAATATCTTGGCCTTTTTAAGCTGATCTGAGCCGATGAATCGATCAATAATATCCGCGCTCCCAGCTGTCCGAAGGAACGATACCAACTTGTTGTGTCCCAGCCCCGCCCGATGTCTCGAGCATCGATCTTGATCGATCGATCGACAAACACATACTAGTACTAGTACTCCTATAATAGGAGTAGCTAGCTTTGCGTGTACCCGATGCCCTGTACTTGAGTACTTGCGGTACAGTACAAAGGCGATCAGTCGCGAGCACGTATGGATGCCATGCACGCACCTAATTAACTCGAGTCCTTTAACACGATCTTTTGTTCCCACATTGGTGCAAGTGCTGGTGGATGGTTGCATGGAGCCGTCCATACGTCCATGCAGTTGCATATATCCAGCCGTTCCAATCCCGTGTCACGCGGTATCGACCGCACGTACGGGCGCATGGGCCGCGCGATGCCTTGCCGGCCCCGGCTTTGGCTTCTGATTTCGTCTAAGCAAACCATGGACGATCCATATGCATGATTTCGTCTTAGCTTTTCTGTGTGTAGTATCCGTTTATGCATATCGCCAAACCTTGCGTCCCCCCGGCTCCGGTAACTCGTGTTACGTTACCCGCCTTTCATCATTGACGTGAGAAGCGGTGTACGCCAGCCACCCCCGGCCGTGTTTCTCGGCGCAAGAGGAAGAGAGGAGACGATCGAATCGAAGAAGGGATAAGGGCCGTGACGCCGGCCGCGCTCACGACGTTAAGCCGCACCCGGTTTCCAGGACCCAATCCGCACAGGCGGCGGCGGGGGGCACTGGGCAGCAGGCTCGGTCCTTCGTGCCTTTCGATCGCTGTCTGTCGTGCCCTTTTCCCCGTCGCCGTCCCTAAAATCCTGGGGCGCGTTCGGTGTTTTAGAGGGATAAATTTAGAGGGGTCTAAACTAAAAAAAACTTGTCTTAAACAAAGTTTAATTACAAAACTAACTGCAGAACCCCCGGTCTAAATCGCGAGACGAATCTAATGAGGGTAGTTAAGCCGTGATTAGACGATGGTTACTGTGGCACCACTGTAACAAAACATAGATTAATTAGGCTCATTAGATTCGTCTCGCAAAGATGTA
>LAPY01000258.1:103015-113585 GCA_000970635.1 Eragrostis tef
CCGCGCCGACCTCGCCCGCGCTCCTCGTCGTCGTCGCCGGGAAAGACCGGTGGCACCCCTACGCCGCGTCTCTGCCCTTGCGGAGGTCCTTCGCGCTCACCGCCGTCGTCTCCGGGAGCCGCTGCGTCGGATCCAGCAACGGCTGGCTCGCGCTCTCCGTCACGCAACCCTGGAAGCACACCGTGTTCGTGCTCCTCAACCCCGTCGCCGCCGTCGAGATCGTCCTCCCGCCGCTCATCTATGAGAGTGAGTGGGTCTCCAAGGTCGTCATCACCCCCAACCCAACCAAGGAAGACTTCGCCGCCGCAGCCGTCTGCGGCATTGACAGGATCGCCTACGTCACCGCCGGGGCCAGGAGGTGGGCAGTAATGGGCCCCGTCCGCCTCACCCGCGACGACCAGCTTACCGACGTCGTCTACACCGACAATGGTAAGGTGTACTGCCTCACCAAGTGCGGGGACGTGCATCTGCTCCGCCTCCCCGAACGCCGCGCGCCGCAGCCGCGGAAAACCTACCAACTCTGATGATGAAGGCCCCTCAGAGCCAGAGTTTTCTGTGCTCCAGCGGCCTACGGCTACGCCTAAGGTCCTGGGCAATAACTTACGGGGACATGGAAACAGGCCAGAAACCAGGATAATACTTGGCACAGACAACGCAGTAGTTCCAGTTCCACCTCAACTCCATGCAGGCATGAGATTTCCAGTTTCAGTTCCACTTGAATTTCAAGGGAGAGTTCCACTTCCACCTGAATCTCAAGGGCCGGACATGAACGCACCGGCCACAATTGAGCCCTTGTCTGGGATCAACCTCCCGTTCAACCCTGCCGTTACCTTTGCTCCGCCGTATGACACCGTGTCGGCGTTCACGAGTGCTAAGAATTTGGTCATCTCTGAGGGCAGTTTGTACCAAGTCTGGAGGAATTCAAGCTGCACTGTTACCCTTCAGCTGCCAGGAGGGCGTCAGTGTCGCTTATCGGAGAATGAGATCTTTGTTCTCAGGTATTATCCCCAGCGTCAGCCTTGCTGGGATGTGGTGAAGGACTTGGGGGGTTACTCTTTCTTTGTGGGAAGGAACAATGCAGTGTCAATGTATGCAGAGGGTGTGCCAGGATTGAAGGGCAACTGTGTGTATTGGATTGGTGGCCGTGGTAGGGATCAGGGCATGATATATGACATGGCAACCAGACGGTCTACACCATGCCAGGCTCCTCAGATTGGTCTTGCACCTGGGCATCTGCATAGTACGGTATGCTGGTACTTCTTGAGTGATTTGGTGAGCAACAACAGCTGCAGTGGAGGAAGAAGAGTCTGAGATCTGAGCATATCTGATGCAAAATCTTCAGAAGATCAAGAATGACGTGTCATCAAATTGTGTCGCGACATAGTGAGCACAACCGACCACCATATTGAAAGTTGAATTCTCTGTTGGTCTAATGAGCTAGCTGTTGTTAATTTCTGAACCTTCATGTTGTCTGTTTCGTGCTTCTGGGTTTGTAAGACTTGATATCTGGGCAGCCTAGGCTGCTGTGAACTGCTTTTTTCTCCTGCCCTTTATCCTTCAAATTTTTTTTTGGTGAAAGTTGAATTTGTCATCATGCATATCTGATGAAAAATCTTCAGGAGATAAGAATGACGTGTTGTCAAATTGTGTCGCCACTTAGTGAGCACAGCCGACCACAATATTGAAAGTTGAATTTTCTGTTGGGCTAATGAGCTACTCCCTCCATTCTAAAAATGTTGACGTTCGGACAGCACTCCGCAGTTCATTTTTAGTTCATGTTGGCTGTCTGAAATGTCAACATTTCCTGAACGGAGGGAGTAGCTGTTAATTTCTGAACCTTCATGTTTTCTGCTTCGTGCTTCTGGGTTTGTAAGACTTGATATCTGGGCAGCTGTGAACTGTTTTTTCTCTCCTTAATGAAACGGCAGAGCACCTGCCTTTTATCCTTCAAAAAAAAAAGGTGAAAGTTGAATTTATCATCATGCTTTGCCAAACAACTTGTGGTGGTACTGGAAGCTTAGCTTGAGCTAAGGTGAAGCATGATCTTACAGTACGAAGTTGAAGCGCCGAGGAACAGATTGATTGATGTGCCTGCTAGCTGTTTCCTACTCATTGGTGATGTACTCTAGTAGTACCGTTTAATTCGGTTTCCTTCTTGATCTAGCTGAAGTGTTGTGGAAATGCTTGATCTAGCTGATACTAGTACAGGAGTAGTATTTTTTTCCCAGAATTTTTGTTTCCTGAAGAATGCCATTCAGATTCAGTAATTCAAAAAAAATTGCAACGAAAACGCTCGGTCCACAGTATCCAAGGCCCAACCCACCAAGGCACGCGCGATGAGGTGGTGGAGCTGGTCGGCTTTTCTCCCATAGTTGTTGGGTCAAGCTTCTGAGGTCACTGCCGGGCCCTCTTGCCTGCTGGGCCCAGTGCCAATGAGACTTGCCACTTGCCTCCGGGTGGCCCACGATGGCCACGTAACAACAAACGCACGGCACGCGACGCGACCAATAAAAAAAAAAATATCACGAGCACGTCGGATTGGGATGATCCCAGCCGTCGGATGCGCCACCAGCACCTAAAGTCGCCGCGCATGATTGACGAGTATACAAAGCGGCGGCGGGGGCATACGGCCGTACGACGGCCGCAGGGAGCGCGACGGAGTCCACGCAATCGCGCGTGCGCCTCGGCGTCCGTGACGGGGGATGCGCATCTGCTCTGCTCCCGGTGACGGCTGACGAGCAACTCGGCTTCTCCATCTGGCAAATCCGCCTCCGCCTTTCTCGTGCCCCTGCCTGCGTGCGTCCCCTTCTCTCTCATCCCCTTCACTTTCTGGAATTCTTTTCAGTGGGTGGTTCAATCTGTTCGCTGCTCGTGCTCTTGATTTCAGTTGCTTTCTCGGTTCGATCGGGAGGTATAATTCCTCGTGCTGTGCCGTTCAAATTCGATTTTGTTTGGTTTGTTTCGGATACGGTGGGTTGTTGCCGAGTCGTCAGAGAGGGCGAAACGTGGGGTGGAATGGGCTTTGAATCCCGGGCAGTAGCCGCCAGAAAGAGTTGCGTCTGCTTTGGAGCGACGTCTCTCGCTTTCCCTTTCGTTCCTGTGCGCTGTGAACCACAGTCTCCGAGCTCTCCCCACCAATCACCCAGCACCGGTTGCTCAAGCATGTACGGCCCATCGCTAGTTTGGTCCACACCTTTTTTCTCCCCATTCCGAACCTATCGCGTCGAGCGATTAAACTGTTTCTCGCTTTGTTTGGTGGGGAGAATGGTGAGACCGGGACGCGAAAGCTGCGATTTTCCTTTTGAAGTTCCTTTTCGTGTTCCATTCTGTTGAACTGATTGGAGCTCTTTGCTTGTTGATTTGTTCAGGAGGAAGACGAGGCAACTGACGGGCTCTGATCGGATGGCGCCTGAGATTGGAGCAGTGGAGCTTGGGGGATTCCATGTCCTTCGGGAAGGGATGGAATGCAGCGCCTGCTCAGTGGTTTGTGGAGATCTCTAGTGCCAGTTCTCCGCACTTTGTCTGTTTAAGTTCTCCTGATTCACTTCTTGCTTCAAGTTGCTACTCAAAGGTGGTGCTGTCTAGATTCTTAAGAGATGGATGAAGAGGACTACTCGTGGGTGCGGCGCACCAGGTTCTCGCAATCCATCGTCAGGTCCAGCTCCAGCAGGGAGCAGTTTGGTGCGTTCTCTGAGCAGTTCAGCCGCAGCACTGCTCTGAAGAAAAATGGGTTCGATTCAGTGCGGAGGATTCCACGTCCGAGTCCACAGCCCATCACAAAGGGAGCCGTGGTCTCCAACTCGGCGAGGCTGCCCATTCCCAGGGCGAAATCCTCAGTTAGTCTGTCTGAAAAGAAGCTGAAGCATACTTCTTCAGATGGTCAACTGAACCAACTTAGCCAAGAGAGGAGAACTGGCGGTGATCGGTCACAGCAAGAAGCATCGGCGAAGCAGGACTGGAAAGGAAACGGTTTGAGTCTGGACATTCCACAGCGGCATGTGGTTCGACCACCCATGGATGAGAGCCCGGGCTCCCTGGAATTCTCTTTCCACTCGGAGGAGCAAAGCTTGCATTTGCAGAGAGTGTGCTCCAGCCCAGCTCCTTTCTACTCGCAGGATGCAGTAACACCAGTTGAGGAATCCAGAGCACGAAGTGCGTCTTTTAGAACCATGGCAGAGGTGTCGAAGCCGACACCAAAGACGAAGCGAAGATCAAAAACTCCTATCCCCACACATGTCATTTCTGACGTGTTCAAGGAGGCGAAGGCTGCTAGTAAGAGGTTCTCGAGCCCACAGCGGCAGAGGAAGCCCAGTTCTCCACGGTCACCTGATGACAGCCCCCCATTCGGCTTTGCTTCACTGAGAACACCGAGTAAACTGAAGATTACTAGGAGGACCTCCTCCTGGCCAACAAGGAACCCTGACAATGGATTGTCAAAGGTTGCTGCACTGGAGATACTTGAGAGATGGACGGTTGATCGCTCACAGTTGCTCATCGGCCATAGATTTGCATCAGGTGCGTATAGTCGTTTGTTCCATGGGATCTACAAGGAGGAGCCTGTTGCTGTGAAGTTTATCAGGCAACCTGATGATGGTGAGGATGATGAGTTGTCTGCTCGGCTTGAGAAGCAGTTTACTTCAGAAGTTACCATTCTTGCTAGGCTCCAACATCGTAATGTCATTAAGGTAACTATATGAATTTCCATGCAATATTTGCTCTGATGCTTACCATCAAAATTGGCCTGGAAGCAAATTAGTTCCGTTCTATTTATTATAGCCGCTTCATGATAATTTCTACATTGTTGTTTAGTAATGCTTATATTCATGGAACAATCCAACATCCATCTATACTAGGTCTATTCTATTTTATGGTTGTTTGCTCAGCATGAAGCACGATTCAAATAATTAACAGACGCAACTCTCATCAGCAGTACATAGTATCGGGGCATCATCTGAACATTAATCATGTGAGAGATTACTCTTTTCTTGTTGTTTGTGTTCTACAAACATTTGTTTTCCAGAGGAATGAGATGCTTAGGACAATGCAAGCATCTTCCCTTAGAGATAATAAGTGCATCATAGGAATATTCTCTTTGATGCATTGACTTTGACTCGTTTGTTCAACTACTATTTCACTGTAATCAGAACCATATGGCATAGGAAGGTAGAGCTTGTTGATTTTCATGTATCCTCAATTAAGAAAAAAGAGGCCCACAGGTTTTGTTACTAGCTATCAGATAATTCAGATTTATCGAACATCGGCTTTGCCATCAGACTAAGAAATATTTCAGCACATGGCTTCTCTAGATTCGAACATATTACAACAAAAGGCTGTTTCTTTATTCATTTTTGTTGTTTTGTTTAGCTTGTTGGAGCGTGTAACTGCCCACCAGTCTTCTGTGTTATCACTGAGTTCCTGTCTGGGGGTTCTTTGCGGGCTTTCTTGCGCAAGCTGGAGCGTAAAACTCCTCCCTTGGAGAAGGTCATTTCTATTGCTCTGGATATTGCTCGTGGCCTAGAATACATTCACTTGCAAGGAATTGTCCACCGTGATGTGAAGCCTGAGAATATTTTATTTGATGGAGAATTCTGTGCTAAGGTCGTTGATTTTGGAGTGGCATGTGAAGAAGCATACTGTGATTTAATGGGGGATGACCCTGGTACTTATAGATGGATGGCACCAGAGATGTATAAGCACAAGCCTTATGGTCGCAAGGTTGATGTTTATAGCTTTGGACTTGTCTTGTGGGAACTGGTTACCGGCTCATTGCCTTATGAAGATATGACTCCGGTCCAAGCAGCTTTTGCAGTGGTTAATAAGGTATGTGCTCTCCTAACTTATCTTCCCAGTTCAGGTTATATATCAATTTCTATTATTCATATAGGGTGTGAAAGTCCTCTAAAAGAACTGAGAAACAATCAATTTACTCTTTGATGTTTTAACTCTAGTTAGTGATGGCTAGCGATCATATCAGATAATTCCGAAAACTACCGTCTCTAATATCTCTACTTCTCATTTTGTATGAACTGTTTTATAATGAAATACCGTGCTGATGAACTGGTTGAAATGAATTGACAAATATTACTTTGATTTCAGAACTTGAGACCGGTTATTCCTTTGAGTTACCCGGCGCCATTACGACTTCTGATCGAGCAATGTTGGTCCTCTCAACCGGAGAAGAGGCCTGAGTTCCGGCAAATAGTTCAGATCCTTGAAAATCTCAAGACAGTTCTTGACAGAGATGGAACACTTGACAAGATCCCAAGCTCCATCCGGCAGGCCCAGGAATGTAACGACCAAAACAAGAAGAAGCTTGCCAACTGGATCCAGAAGCTCTCATTAAGTCAACCTGATTTCTACTCTGGACCTCCACCCCCGAAGTTACTGTAGAAATGTGTCTTTTTGTTCTTTCCAGTAGCTTTTTATCAGGCATACAGCAGCTCTGTAAATTGAATTTGCTTCTTTTTTTTTTCTTTTTGGTTGAGAGTTCAGAAGTTTCTTCATGGTTTATACTCAGAACGCATTACAGAATTTTTAGGGGAAAAAACTTGTTTGGCTAGATCAACAGGTCTCGTCATGACATGATAACATACGCAGTCATCGTCTACAAATTCATCGTTGGACTGCGTCACCACCGTCAGGCTCTCCAGGCGGCTCTCTATGCCATAGACTCGTCTCCAACGGCTCACCGCCCTCAACTTTCCGCCGCTGACTCCCTCGCCTCCCTCCACACTACAGACCCCCCAGGCTCTCGGTGCCCAGTTGGGAGTTAGCTGCTTCCGCCCTAAACCCAAGGGCCTGCTTGGATTAGATTCTAGAAGTACTTCTGCTCTGGAAACAATGAACCCATCGGACGGGCATAATAAATTCAAATTCAGGTGTGTGACTGCGTGAGTTTTGCCCGAGTGAATCATAGCGATTCCGTTCAAAAAATAAGGAAAAAAAAAGGTAGGTGTCGCCATGCAAGGCTGCCGATAGCATTAAAAAAGTTCATGACCCTTTCATATGATACGTAAACCGTTTCAACTCCAACTATATAAAATTGCTAAGACAAATTTGTAGTGTTACTGGAATGAACTCTAGCAAGTGCAGTGCAGAAGCAGCTAACTCCCAACTTGTAGTATGACAAATTCGTCATTCTCACAGCCAGTGAGTGTCTGATTAGGTTTAACTGCAAACATAGCAGCAACTCTAGCTACAAATCTTCACACTACCAGTATGACAGATCCGACCTTCTCAAAGACCTCGTGTTTCCTGTTCATAACCATGCTAGTCCATGTGACCGTAACTTGCAGCTCACAGTAACCTTGTTTGCAAATACATTCACCATCCAAGTGTCCGAGAGTGAGCTGAAACTCCAATGCAGCTTCATGATCCCCATCCTGAACGCTAATAGCCATCATCAATGCTTGGTTCATTGGGACAACTACCAAACAGCGAGATAAATCAACAGATCCATCAGCTCCGACTTCTGTTGACATGCCTGAAGAATGATTTTATTCTTGTTTCCACTAGTCCAAGCAGTTACCACACCATTGAAACTATGTAGACCTTTCAAAAATTTTATTGCAATCGTAGCTTCCAAAGCACGAGGCACATATGTGTAAACTAACTGTACAGTACTCTTCCAACTAGTCAGCTGCCTAGTCACAAATGCCTTAGTGTGGCAGCTATCAGTACCACAGTGTTTAATTACACCTTTGCTAAAATCTTTGTCGCCATCATCACCCTTAATCTTTAAGTTAATCTCAAAAAACAAATTATCTGTAGCAGAAAGTCCTCGAAATGGACCTGTCAGAATCAACATATCGTTCTGCACAAGCGTTAGGGAGAAAGAATGTCAATAAATGGGGGAATATCAACTCTGCAAATGGATGAATAAGAAAATAAGTGTAGAAAGTATGTTTATGGTAATAAAGGGAAACTCCTTGTGAGCACAGATGACACACAAAGCACAGCATTTTTGTTGAGCAACGACTTGTCAAGTTCAAATTAACAAAAAACAGCATTTTTTATTTTCAATAAAAGATGTCAACATTATGAAAAGGCATATTGTCAACATTTATGGTTCAAAATTACCTCTACTGTGTTTAACAAAACAAGCAACCATGAAAAGGCATATTGTCTGTTTTTTTAATAAAAAATTGGACATCATAATAGAACAGTAACATTGACAGGATAACTTGGACATCATAAAAGAACATTAACTTGAAAGTATAATCCAAAATTAATAAAATGATAGTTCCAAATATTGTTATTGTCGTGATTTATTTCACTGAATCAGGGTATCATGTGACTGATCTATTTTCCCTTTTTTCCAACATGTCTCAGATCTGCAGGTGATGTCTATCAAGTTAACTTTATAGTACCAAACTGTTTAAATTGTTGTCATCAAGAAATCGAGTTAGAAACACTTTATGACCCATATATTTGGATTTCATTTTACTTTCAAATGTCTTTAGGCAGGCACGCGGCATGCCCTTTGGTGCCTCGCAAGATCTTACAGGAAGGTTGTGCTAGTAATGCAAAGAAATATATAGAATCAAACAGTATAGAAAACTACAGGGAAAATCACTATTGTTTACAATTTACTTCGTAAATATTGGAACAGAATCACAACAGCAATTTTTTTGCAACAAGTATAAACAATAGTAGGATGAATTTTAACATGAGAAAGGCTTTTTCAGTAGATTTCTAAATGCAAAGAAGGTAGAGGTATTGATTTATAATTAACAAATAATCTAGTTAAACGATGAAGGAAATTAATACATACCGGGGACGTTATGACTTGAGGAGAATCCCTGGAACGCCTAAACAGATAGACACACTTGAAATCAACATCATCCCTTGCAAGTATGGTGCCGAATACGCTGACCGGGTAGCCCACATCAGATTCAGGTACCACCACAGAAATGATGTTGATTGATGCATCCAACAACGTCTTCTCAGAGTCGGTTAGCTTGCTAAGGGGTTCCCCAAGCCCAGCCAAAGCTGTAAATTAAGGACAACAACACAAATTAGCTACGTGAGAACAAAAGACCACTGAAGAAAACTAGACTACATAAGAGCACCCAAATTGGTGTGTACTTACCTCCGTCCTTAAAATGATGGCTTTAGGACAGTTTTTTTAGTTCAAAATTGAACTGAAGCCTTTGTCCTAACGTCATCATTCAAAGGATCCAGGGAGTAAATACACTTTTTAAGGGTTGTGCATAAAAATTGTGGGATATACAACTTTGCAATTTTTTTCATGGTGTTGCATCAGAATATCTCAAATGTAGTATTCCTGACACTTAATAAACTGGTGCATCAGAGGTTGGAGTAGTTACACGTATATGTGTGGATGAAAACCTTAACTGGATGCATGAACAATTGCAACAATATATATGGATACACACAAAAGCATAATCCTTTAAGATGGGCAGAGAAATTGAACTAAAACTTCACCCATTCAGAGTTAACAAATCCAATTAATGCTGAAAGGAAATTAATGATATGGTTGAGAATAAATATACTCACACTCTTTCTCAAAGTCGAAAAGGGCTATGTTGAATTGGCAGAAGCGGGTTGGGACAGCAAAACCCAACTTAGGGTCAATTTCAGTAAACTCTTGGCAGCGCACTATGTGAAGAGCTTCCACGACATTCTGCTTCTTTGACCACTCTGGAACATATTCCATTGCCTCCCAGTAAGCCAGGTCACGAGCCAGCGCCGCCTCCACAGATAAACAACCATCACCATCCTTAGTAGATGAACCACAATCATAGCGCTCGACAGACAAGCCACCATCATCGTCATCCGTAGATGAACCACCATCATCGTCATCCGTAGATGAACCACCATCATCGTCATCCGTAGATGAACCACCATCATCGTCATCCGTAGATGAACCACCATCATCGTCATCCGTAGATGAACCACCATCATCGTCATCCGTAGATGAACCACCATCATCGTCATCCGTAGATGAACCACCATCATCGTCATCCGTAGATGAACCACCATCATCGTCATCCGTAGATGAACCACCATCATCGTCATCCGTAGATGAACCACCATCATCGTCATCCGTAGATGAACCACCATCATCGTCATCCGTAGATGAACCACCATCATCGTCATCCGTAGATGATCCGTAGATGAATGAATAGTCCTCCGCAGACAAAACGCCATCATCATCCTCCACATTCAAAATACCATCACTGTCCTCCACAGAGTATGACACATCCACAACCTTAGCTGTAAAACAAGAAGGGGAAAAAGAACGGATGCACACACATCAGACAAAACAAGTAGGACACGAGGCCGTCCTCCGACCGATAGGATTTGTGTCACCATCGCCACTGATGACTGAAGGGGAAAAAGAACGGATGCACACACATCAGATTTGGAGGTCCAGTTGCCGATGCCCCATAAAACGCATCACACAACAACAAGTTGGGCAATTGCATTGCCTCGGAAGCGAAAAGGATCAAGGAGCGTACCGAGAGCCATCGAAGAGTTGATATGGTCGCCGGACCTGATCTACGAGTTGCTCGGGTGGAGAATCTGCCGGCAGCCGCGGCAGACG
>LAPY01000258.1:130952-158170 GCA_000970635.1 Eragrostis tef
ATGTGGGGGACGGGGCGAGCCGGCACTGGGTGGAACAGTAGGCGTAGGACCCGCGTGGGAATGGATCAGGCAATTTTGAGACGGCGACGGACGGGACAGGCTGGTGGGAATAAGCTTGAACAGGCGCGTGGTTACTACTAGTGTCGATCGTGTGTGTGTAGGTTCTCGAAAGACATGGAGTCAAGATGGCTCGATCCGTCTCTTTCATCCATGGATCATCCATGATCGAGTCAGCGGTTCTTGGAGGGAAGCTTGGGTTGCGTTGCGTTGATCATGGCAAATCGTATTCCACCTGCCGCAACGTGCAGCAGAATCCCCCAGCTGCTGCAACGAATCGGTCGCCCACGTCAATCCCCCGCGTCCCACGGCCCTGCAATAATTCGACGCCACGCTGTCCGTGCTTAGCCTCAGCCGTGCACCGCCCGGCCAACCACCGGCAACGCACGCGACGCGAGGCTCCAGAAGACGCGACGCCATGGCAGATGCTTCCACGGTGCTCCTGACCAACTATATGCATGTCTCGCGCGGCACGGCGGCGCGTTACGTTGGGTGGTCGCGAGAGCGGATTTTCTTACAACCACCTAGATTGAGATTTTATATGAACTGTTCAGTTCATCTAAAATACACGTGGTGTATATTCATTGTATCATTAGTAGTAGTAGCGATGCATCATATCTAAACCACACATGTGCTAAATGAATGGTCTAGATAGAGTCTTCGATCTAGAAGCATTTTAAAATCTAATTAGCCGTCACGCGGCTACTAGAAAAGCGTATACGCCCATGCACGGCACGTTCCTTTCTTCCTAGCTACTCCTATTCGATAGTAATGCAACGTGTTCGGCTAGGCTGGCTGGACTGAAACCCCTCACGAGTTACTGTAGCACTACCTGTTGCTACCGTAGCCGATGAAAAAGATTCCAGCCAGGACTGGCTGCTACCAGCAAACCGAACAAGGCCATGGTGTGTTTGACAACAAGAGCTTCAACTTGGGCTTCTTCTAACACAACCACTGCAGCTACAGTAAATAAGCCTAAAAAAACATAAAAAAAAAACAGCTTCGCCGGCTTCTCCATTTATCTGAGTTTTTAAACAGTGAATATCATATAGCTACAGCAGTCAAACAGTGTAAAAGCTACACAATAAGCTGGTGCACAAGCTGCGCCAAACATACCCTAAACGTCCCATCGAAAAAAAAAACATACCCTAAACGTCGAGCTCGATCGTTTAACGCGAGTACACTGTTGTGCAGTACATGGCTCATAATCTGTACGTATGTGTACGTGCAATCTAGATAACGCGGTGATCGGTCTGTCGTGCTGGTAACTTTGTGATGGAGACGTCACGAGTTTCAAAATGGATCGCGGGTCTGCCAAGTTTCCACGTGTTTCACGTAGCTACTAGGGCGATCGCGAACGAGATCAGTCCGATCGTGCTTTTGTGGGATGCACGACTGTTCTTGTATCAACACCCGTGACTGAGAAGAAACTGTATTAATTGGTCATTGACCGGTGGATATTGCTTGTTCTGTAACAGAGGAGTATCGTGCTGCAAGTTCCGATCTAGATCGCCAACTGATGACGTCAAAATGCGCCGAGGTGCATCGAGCAACAGCCACTGCAGCAAGTCTCATGCGCTACGATTTTGGTACAGGCAAGGTTGGACAGGACCCAAAATTGGAGAAATTTGGACGAGCCAAACCTTTGCGACTGCGAGGACCGAAACGAGCTGGCCCACAAGGGAGTAGCCGGCATACGGAAGTGCTCAGTATCTTCAACATCGTTGTCAAGGAAGCTGTTTTTTTTTTCTTGTCCAAAAAAAAAGAGGAAGCTGGTGCTCGTCAGGCTGTCGAGTGGAAATCTTATCACAAGATTGTTGCGTTCGTCCAAAGAAAAACTTTACGACCAACGCGTGGAAATGTGCTGCCACGATAGAGAAACAGAAACTGTATCAGTCCCAATAACTTCGGCACCACTTCGTAAAAAAATGGAAGTAAAATCCTCGCATTTCAATCGGTGCATTTTAAAATTCAGAGATTCTCGGACTCAGAGTGCAAAAACTATTTGGCGGAAATTTCATTTTCACTGCCCAGTGTGGCCCAAGCCCCGGGTGCGTTCGGGCCTAATTCCATCAGTTGCAGCGAAGGGTATATACGGAAGTTGAAAAAAATTCGGAGGGGAGGCCGTGCACCGCCCCCGGCAGCTAGCGGCGGGGCGTCGCTCGGGCTCAGGTCGTCTGGGAGCTATGGAACGCTGCAGCAGCAGCCGGCTTGCCAGTCACCCGCGCCGTCCCCGTCGCCGCCGCTCGCGCCCCGGAAGCCCGCCAAAATGTCTCTCGGCGGGGCCGCGGCCTCCTCTGCGCCCGGATCTGTAAGCTCGCCGGCCGCCGCCAGCGCATGCTCCTCGTCTTCCTCGTCGCCGTTGTCGTGGCAGTCTGCTTCTTCTTCTCGTCACTTGTCAGTAGAGGTGCTGGTTGCCTTGTCTCCTCATACTCCATTTCTATTCGGTTTGGCTGCTTCAGTGCTTCAGTGACTAGATCAAGTATATATTTTTTTTTCCGTTACGCATTGTGTGCCCATTGAGTTCAGAGTAATCACGCAATGCAACTTGCAAGTGACAGGTTCACATAAATGTGTTTTGCACCTTATTCACACATGGGTTTTAGGATTTTAGCTAGCGTATATTTTTTATCATCATTGACTTTAGGTGACTGACATGGTGCCAAGAGAATTTCTAGTTAGTATTCACTAGCAATGCAGGTCTCCCTGAGCAGTTTATGTTGATGTAATACTGAGCTAGAGCATTTCCATTGAAAGATACTCTATAAATAATAACAATGCGTTTTCTAGTCATTGTAGGTTTGGTATTTCTAAAATTAGCATGAAGGGTGGAAGTGCCAATGATAATGATGCTGTTTACATTTAGATGCTTGTGGTACCTGCTGGATGGATTCATATTACTGGAATTTTTTTATTTGTTTTCAGTCCTGCGATCAACTGCATGCATGTGTTTGCAACTGGTCCCTTACGTTTTCAACAAGCATCCTGTTTGACTTTTGCCAACTGAAACATTGCCATCTAATAATTATTCACTAGAGGTTGTTGGTCCTTCATTTTGTTTAGCAGAGTCGATCTGCGCAGTCGCCATGTTTACAATAACAATAGATTGGTTTGGAATTGTGATGCAGTTAGTAGCCACTACAGTGCATTATATGCTCTCTACATTCTTTCATCGAAGGGAATAAGACTGACTTTCACCTTTGTTTGGTTTGACTGTTTAACATGTTTTAGCAATACATCAAACAAGATATTTGTCCTCTATTCTAGCTAATACCATTAGCATATAATACCTTTGTCTAACCATGGTGGTATAGCATGATATCATAGTTACTTGCTCACTGTTGAGTGCTAAATGTCATTATATAGAATAGCATGAACCAAACTAATTCATATGTCTAAAACGTCACACTGAAGTAAGAACGTATAATGCTATCATGTGTACTATTATTTTCTTGCTTATTCTTAACCATTATACATTTATTGCGATACTAACTACAAAATCTGCTTCTTTTTGTGTGTCTATTTAGAGGAAGATGCACCACCTGGTACTGAGATCAGGGTTGGATTTTCGGATCACGTCCGAAGTTTTGTGAATCCTGGTTGGACATCTTCGGGCGGAGCAGTAGCGCATAAAGATTCTTTGAGTGCTAATGGTCTGAATGCACCATCCGAGACAGAAAAAGTTCAGGATCTCTTGCCGAGTTTTCCACCAGCAGTTGTTCTGGATCATCATCCTTGTGAAAATTTCTCATTTTCTCCTCCACCTATGGATAGGAAACGCACTGGGCCACGACGTAAGTTTAGAGTCTTGATTAATCCACCCAATATTACAGAACTTCTGAATCTAACTATTGTATTTCAACTTGTAGCCTGTCCGGTTTGTTATGTCCCTGTTGAACAGGCCCTGGCATTGAGGCCAGGTGAACCATCAACATCTCCTGTCCTTCAAAGATTGAATTATTTGATTGAAGATAATTTGATTCCTAAAGACTCAAATGGGGGTTCATTGTTTGGAGGCTATCCATCTCTGGAGGAACGAGATAAGTCTTATGACGTAAAAGACTCGATGACAGTACGTTGTGGGTACGCCCATAAATCTCATCTGCTTGTTTCTAGCGCATAGTTGACAAATACTAGTAAAATTCTTTTCTGTAGCTAACTTTATGTTCATCTTCAGATTTGTGAGAGGAAATATACCTGGTCTCAATACCGGGTTTGATATAGATGAAGCTGATCTTTCTGAGATGCGGCAGTGCCAGAGGACTGTCGTTGCTTCTGCTATTTTTGGTAACTACTACTACTATGTATTTCAGTTCTAGATACAATGGTACTTCTAGTAAAATTTCTACTTGTGCCTTTTCAGGAAATTATGATATAATGCAACAACCAGAAAACATCAGTGAATTTTCAAAGAACACAGTTTGCTTCTTCATGTTTCTGGATGAAGAAACTGAAGCTGCAATAAAGAACTCCAGTACTATTGATCATACTAAAAGGATTGGATTGTGGCGGGTGGTTGTTGTTCGCAACCTTCCATATTTAGATGCAAGGCGTAATGGAAAGGTACCTGTTGATTTTGCTATTTTGATTTTTCCGTCAGACTGCTTGAGTACCAGGTACTCCTGTCATGGAGTTGTATAAGTTAATACTCTGGCCATGCAAATTATCAGTTCTTACTGTAAATTAGATTTATTCTACATGTATGATGTTTGTATACTAATATTCTAAGCAAAACACTTCTTGATCTAGATAGATTGACTGTTGAGGTGTGTGCAAGTCATTAGAATCTTCACCGCATTGTATGAGTACTATAAATGGTTGACTGTCATGCATGCTTTGAACATGAATATGTTTTTCATTCTTCTCCAAGTGAAGATGTGAGAACACAATTACGGATTCCACCATCCTTGTCATTCCATTCGAAAGTTTGCATGACTCGAAGCGACTTTATGTTGTCATTCCATTATGTTCATTAATTATTTTTCGGTTTTTCTTTTACCATTTATGAGCCATGTGTTCTTTTCCTCGAACAGGTCCCGAAACTACTACTGCATCGGCTTTTCCCTAATGTGCGATATTCAATTTGGATTGATGGAAAACTTAAACTAGTGAGGGATCCTTATCAGGTACTAGAGAGGTAAAAATCTTAAACCTGTTTTAACTGTATTCTTGAATCTTCACGTAGGTAAAAAACATTTTGTTGCGCCGTCAGAAAATAAGGATTCCAGTCGCCAATGCCACTAGTGCTCCATTTGCTCCGTTCCATATTTAAGCTGCATTAAAATTTTCTTCGCTCGAGCTCTACTTTGTTCCAGTCGCCAGTGTTCTTTCTAATCTTTCGGATTCATTTTTATGATTTATAATGCATTGTTATGTTACAGATTCCTGTGGAGGAAGAATGTTAGCTTTGCAATTTCCAGGCATTACAGACGCTTTGATGTCTTTGAGGAAGCTGAGGCCAACAAAGCTGGTGGAAAGTATGATAATGCTTCAATTGATTACCAGATAGAGTTCTATAGAAGAGAGGGCTTAACCCATTATTCAACAGCTAAGCTTCCTATAACGAGTGGTAACTCTTTTGACTAATTTCTGAATTATTAAAAATTCCGACAGGCCTGCCTTCTTTCAATAATACTACTATGACTATGATTACCAGATGTCCCTGAGGGCTGTGTGATAATAAGGGAGCACATCCCTATAACAAACCTGTTCACATGCCTTTGGTTCAATGAAGTTGATCGCTTCACCTCGAGAGATCAGCTAAGCTTTAGCACAGTGAGGGATAAAATAAGGTCAAGAGTTAATTGGACTGCAGACATGTTCCTGGATTGTGAAAGACGTGATTTCGTTGTCCAGGTACTTCCAGTTACTGTTTTGTTTGGTATACTGGTATTCATTATCTGTACGCACTGTTAGTACAATATACAACACAAATGGAGCACAATTCTAGGATTTCCCTTCAGAGAAATGAAAAGGGGAACAAAATCATGCTTTATGTTTTTTTTTTCTTTTGTGAATCATGACTTTTTTATTCAAGAATGCATAGCATGCGTGGTTGCTTATCATTAATAACTCTTTTTTTTTTTTGGGTACACTGTTCTTACTTTACAGTCATACCATCGAGAACTGTTGGAACAAAGACAAGCTGCCTTAAGAAGGCAGCCTCCTCCGCGGCCTCCGTCGGTGCACGTGCAATCTAGAAAGATGCTTCCCGACAATGCAGTGAAATCTTCTGCAACTAAGAAGTTACCAGCAAAGCATAGGAAATCAAACTCGAAACGAACTCATCGAAGTAAAGTCGTCACTGGTGTCAAAGAATCAGTTCAATTGTAAATCTCCAGGCAATTTTGCTCACATATCATTGCTGATCTGACAAACACAAAGCCTCAGAAATTTTGTTAGGAACTGTCGATAGAGAACTAGAATTCTTTGTTGTAAATAAACATTTTTAGATCATAGACAGATTCAACGAGCAGCTGATTCAATTCAAATTGTTTGGTTGAGTTTTGGCCACGGTTTCAATTGCACTCAAGGCTTTCCTGATTAATTTGGTACTCCCTTGGATTTGAACAAGGAATCCAATCCGGCGACAGGTGCAGGCGGCGGCCGCAGGGGCTGCGGCGGCGCGGCGGGCAACAGCGACCTGGGGCACGCCATCCTCACTACTAGATCGCAACTGGTTCTGTGCTCCGATCCAGGCGAATGTGATTATTGTTGCGATCGATGATGCACGGCTTTTATCAACGAGGAGCACCGGGTTCAACTCGGTTTTGCCTCTGCCAGACATCCGAACGGCAGTAGCAGTCGGACAAGAAAACGTTGTGCGCGAGGCCCGACTCTTAACTCTTTTAACCCCGATCAGTGCACCCCGGCAGAGAAGAGAATAACCAAACACGATGCACCGGTGTGGCCGCGCCGTCGTCATGTGCTTCATGTTAGTACTACTCGGCCTCGTCTCATGGCCCGACCCGCCGGCTTCATTCGATCAGCTGCAGGACGCGTGTCGGGGCTCGCCGAGCTGGAGGGTTACCTTGCCAGTGCAGCCCAGGACGAGCACGACGACGCGTTCGACGGCCACACGGAGGCCGCCGTGAAGCGCTTCCAGACCAGGATGAGCCTGCCGGTCACCGGCCAGCTCGACTCCGCCACGATCACCCGGATCATGTCCCCACGCTGCTGTGCCCGTGTCCCTCTCCAAGTCAGCCACTAGCAAGTTCGCGTTCTTGGACGGCGAGCCGCGACAAGCTCGCGCTGACGTACGCCATATCGCCGCGTTCCGGAGCGCGTCATCCCCGTGGACTTCGTCGAGATCGACGACGACTACTACTACGCCGAGGCTGACATCAAGGTGGGCTTCTACGACGGCGACCACGGGGAAGGCAGCCCGTTCGACGTGCTCGCCCACGCCAAAATGTATGTTTATTGAAGTTGCTACATGTTCCTCCACCTAAGAACGTACCCGCGCCAAAATTATGAACTGGTTACAAACGGAGTACCCACTCAAAAATTATGAACAAATCTTGGCAGAACTCGGCACATACAGAAGAAGAGAACCATCTCAATTAATTTACAACGCAGGTTAATGCAAAGTACCATGTTAGTGTGTTTAAACATGACAGCCACATTAGAAAATTTTAGGGCCACGCAATTGAGCCCCGGGACTTCGCTCACGCTGTTAGCGTTTGTACAGGCCCAACAATGTATAAGCTACCGTCCTATCTTCATGCCCTGTCACTTGGATTCCAAAAACTGCTTCCTTCCGCTGAGTAAACATGTGGAAGATGAGGTCCATAAACAATGTTTTCAGAATGTGGAAGATGAGGTCCATAAACAACATTCTCGTTAAGAAACGCCATTTGTGGCACTGGTTGTTGATAAGAATTCGGAGCACTTGCTTGGCTAGGGGTGTTAAGAGCTGGATAAACGTTTGCCCTGCTATCCTTTTGATTAGACTTTGGCTTGCTCCTAGCAGTCCGCTTGTTCTCCACAGGACTGTCTGCGGTAAGCCTGACCATTTGCTGCTGGATTTCATTCAGTGAACTACTGGGTAGTTTTGATTTTGCACTCTTTTTGGCATCAGAAGACTTGAACTCAAGCCGGTACAAGGCAAGAGCATCTGAATCATTGATCTCATACTCAAAAAGATGCCACTCATAGTTGCTGGATGGTTGTGGGTCCATGTAGTAGGACCTCTTCAGACCGCCAAAATCTTTCATGACCTGCTTTCTTGATTCATGCCATCCGCGGCCATTGTAATCTGGTAACGACCTTTGCTTCCGGTTGCCACTCTCAAATGCCCTTCTTGGAGTGTCAAAGAACAGCCATTCACGAATAGATTCACCTTCCAAAAGAGAAAGATCAAAAAGTTCTGCAACAATGGCACAGAACAAACAGTTAATATAAAGATTTGCATCATTTAAACATTAAACTAAAGAGCTGACACTCCAAACTTACCTGGTGCGTTCCATGGCGATTTAGAAGTTGCAGCCCCTTTACACACAGGAATGCCCACATTCTTTCCTTGGACCTTTGCGATAAGAGCAGTAAACAGCGGCCCATCTTTCAAATCAATACCTCTTGGACGCATCACAGGTATCGTTCCAAGACCGTCATCATTCAAAGCCAAACCAGCATGGTAAGGGTTGCAGTAATCTCGACACTCTTCTGATCCTCCAACAGGTCGACCACAGTCCCAGAGTGCACATTTTGGACCCAAAAACTGAGAGGGTGAGGGGCATATTGTTGTGAGCATATCCGACATGTGGACAAAAACATCTCCAGTATCTTGCACAGAATTGTTCACATTAACATATGAACTATGAGATGGCAGATCTGATGGAAAATTGAACTGTTGATGTTCCAGCTGATCAATCCCTTCTATGTTATTGAGGCTGCCTTGGTCTGATTCAGGAAGGTTAATTTTGTAATCATCATCATCACGAAGAAAATCATCAATACTGAGTTCATGGTCCATAAAGTACATCTGCAATCAAAGGTACAATAAGGACCTCATTAATTAAAGCTATCAATAAAAAAGGGAAAATCAACTTGAACTGCACTACAGCCAACAAACGAATGAAACGCTAGGCATAGACAACTGCATGCGATACATATATAGACCACGGCAGTGAGTGATTTACAAATTTACATATGTCCTGGCACATGATGAGCAAAGAGTAGAAGTGCCACAATGTATCAGCAAGTGTAAATAAGCTCATTTAATTATTTGTCAAACAGGAAGGTACATAAGATTTTTTATCAGACATGAGAGAAGGTAGTATAAGGGCACATAGGGATCTGAAACTCAGAATTAGAAAAATTAACAAATATAAATTATATATCCAAATTTTGTGTGCATGATTCCCGCCATGTCCTCTACACGTATGCCAAGTTCGATAATTTTTCAAAACTTCTAAATGGGTTTTTGAGAAGATTTTTACGATTCCACCGAATGTATGGTTTGCACTGAATATTTTCCCGATATGCAAGGCTTAAATTTATAATCTTTTTACAACAAGCTTAACCACACAATAGGAAATTACATTTCTGTGGCTTGGGCTCCTAAGAAGATTACAAATAATACAACGCCATATTATTCAGCACCATATTATTCAGCACGGAACAAGAGAGTTGCCAATGCTGGCATACTGAAGTAAAGCACTTGTTAACATGCAAGTTGAACCAAAACTTTCGCTTGTTCTTTTCTGAAGGAGCACAAAGCAAATTGATGGTGAACGATCCACAGTTTTACACTGAGGTCTAGAGTTAGAGACTCTTTCCAAGTACAAAGGATATCAATAAAGCAACTTTATACTATATCCTACACACTACAATTCAAAGAATGAGCCCAGTCATGAGAACCGTTGGCAGGACTCTGCATATCAACAGCAGACAAATTTCGTAGAAAAAGGGTCATAAGTAGCCCAAACAATCTATTACGAAAGAACATAGAGCAGCCACACTGAAGGAATTCTTCTTCTGCTATAATGAAAATTCTTAGTGTACACATAAATTCCAGCTGACATCTTGAACTTGATGGTATAAAAGAACAAATAGCACCTCACACATATACACTAATCAATGCATCAATTTCCTCCAGAGCAAAAAAGTCGCTCATTTAAACGTCGATGTTAGTGACAGATTACTCCAGGTTTACATTCTATCCGAAATTGCACCACATAACACACTGGTCAGAAAACAACAGTTTCCAACTAGACCGTCAAGAAGGCATCTATCTGGAGTAAAAAATACCTGATCACTGAACATCGCATTGGCGACAGCAGCCACTTCTCCACAACCTTCCTGCACTCCATGTTCCAACGACTGCTGTGCGCCTTCACCCTGCTGCTGCGCATTGCGCATCCAGCCATCCTGCCCATGCCCATGCTCATAAAGGTTCTGATGGGAATCCGGCACGGGCAACGGTGATCGGGGATCAGCCAGCTTGCTGGTGGCGTCGTCCTCCTCCTCAGCCACCGCCAGCTGCAGCAGCCGCAGCGTTTCCGACGGTGGATCCGGTATGCCCACGTTGTTCCCATGCGAGTTCTGCGGCGCACCCATGACGGTCAATCAGAGACAGCAATGCACGAAAGGGAAAGTGAGGGGAGGGCTAGGGTTTGGGGGACTTGCCTGGAGGGAGGAGGCGGGCGACGAGACGCTGAGCTCGGCGCGCCACTCGCGAAGCATTTGGTGGACTTGCTCCTCGAGCACGGCGGCGTCCGCCGAGCGGCTCTCCTTGCGCGCCGACTGCAGGCCGGAGAAGATCTCCTGCAAGTCGTCGACGCGCGTCTTGGCGCGGTCGCGGAACTGCCGGTGCTGCGTCGACGAGCGGGAGCCCTTGCCGGCCGACCCGGGGTGGCCGGCGCCGGCGCCGGCGGCCGGATCTCCCGCCATCCCGTTGATTGATCAGGTGGGGGTTGCCGTGGAGAGGTGGGGTGGGTTGCGATTGACTGGATTTCGAGTTCCGAGTTATTGTTGCAACCGGCAAGGACTCTCTTTATTTTTATTTTATTTTTTGCTGGCTCTCTTTATGTTTATTTATTAAAAGAAATTGCTTGTCATGGCTTTTTGACCCAGAAGTCAACGACACTAGCCCTGCAGCCTGGAAGCAGATATTGTTTTTATGTACAAAAAAAATGTTCCAGTGAAATTAAATATTCAAAATAAAAGGGAATCCGTGTAACTACATAACCATTGTGGAACCGGATAGGGTTGAATTTGCTGCTGATTAACCATTCAATATGGCACAATGAATAAGTACCCTTTTAAGCCTCCCTTAAGATGTAGGATTCTAAAAATAGGAGTACATGTATAGGACAAACACAAGATAGAAAAAATGCTCGCACCTAAAATTCCATGAATGGCCTCCGGTAGCTGTCTCATGCAGTTCTTGCTAGAAAACACATGAAACAAGAATGACCGTTTAAATGGTGCATTATTTAGAAAGACAAGATTCAGATAAGAAAGATAGGCACACGGGATTTCCACGTGGGAACTTCATAAGAACCTTCCAAGAATCCCTATAGAACAAAGCCATTCTATAGGAATCTCATAGAAACTGATATATGCATTCTTTAGTTTCAAATGGCTCTTGTAGAAAAATTTCGAAAGGATTGGAATCCTAAAATGTAAAGGATGCCTAATTTAGCCCATCCAAATTCCAATGTGTGAGGCTGGCTGATAAGGCCATTCAGAATGTGGGCTTCAATCGAATTTAGTCGGGCCAAAATCTCCTGACCCATTCTTCAGGTACGGCCCACTCGTGAGATTTTACTTTGCTCTCGACCTCTCGTGAGAACGAACACACACACACACACACACTTCTATAAGATGTTGAATTTCAAAGAGCATATTTTATATCGCCTCCAAATGTAATCTATATATTTTTTGTGGACAATGAATAATATATAAGTAAATTTGTGCTTGGAAATAGATTTAAGATAGGGTACATTGGCCCTGTTTACAATTATTTGGGTTAGAGTAGAGGTGAGTGACAATTTTATTGCAATGATTATGTTGCAGTTAAGCATGGATAAGCATGACGACCAGTCTTTTTTGAAAAATAAAATGAACAAAAACGGTGCATATCAGTTGTTGATAGATGGACTTACATTTGTTATTTTTGAAACAAGGTAAGGGGTTGCGCTTTTAAAATGCTCAAGTGTCAAGTTATTATACGGAGGGCTGGCAGGAACAGAATCTTCTGCCACTTCAAATTGAAACCTCTGCGATATTGTGATGATCTGATCAGATTGGCTTCTCCTGTTCCAGCATGTCCCTGCCAGCATGTCCCCGCACGTCGCTTTCTTGTGATACACATGTCCGCGCTTCTTCACGGCTAGGTGCAACGAAAGATGCAGAGACTTGGCCATTTCTTCACCTAAAATGTTGTACTCTATTTATTTTTAGAAACTGATGTCTTGGCAACTTCTGTACTGTTCATATGCGCTGTCACTATTATTTTCTGCGAAGATCACTACTGCTGTCGGTGTGATACATTTGCCACCAAGGGAGTAGCTCAAATCATTTGCCCACTGAGATCTACAAGTGGGCGAGTTATTTCAAGTAGGAGTATCAACCCATTATTACAAGAAAGAATCACGTTTCTCCAATCAGTTGGCTGCCGAACCTTGAAAATAATATTTCCCAGAAACAAAATGCCCCACTGTATCAAAGGCAACGCTAATATAAACGTCCCCTACGTGCATCGCAGAGGAGAGAAGAGAACTTTAGCACACAGCAGCAGCACTGAACCATGGCACTCATCAACGGTGGCAGTACTAGCCAGGCCTTGCTGGACGCTCAGCTGGAGCTCTGGCACACCACCTTCGGCTACATCAAGTCCATGGCGCTCAAGTCCGCCCTGGACCTCCGCATTCCCGACGCCATCCACGAGCACGGCGGCGCCGCCAGCCTCGCCGAGAAGGCCACGCTGCACCCGTCCAAGGTGCCCTGCCTGCGCCGCCTCATGCGCGTGCTCGCAGCGACCGGCGTCTTCAACGCCGAGCTCCGGCCGTCGTCGTCGTGCAGCTCCGACGTAAACGACGAGCAGCCGGCCGTTTACACGCTGACGCCGATGTCCAGCCTCCTCGTCGGCAAACGCAGCCTTTCTCCGATCGCGGCCATGATCCTCCACCCAACCTTCGTCTCCCCGTTCCTTGGGCTCGGCTCCTGGTTCCAGCGCGAGCTGCCGGCCTGCATCTTCAAGCAGATCAACGACGGCATGGTCTCCGACAGCCAGTTCACCATGGACATCGTCCTCAAGGAGTGCCGAGACGTCTTCCAGGGAGTGAGCTCCTTGGTCGACGTCGCTGGTGGGCTTGGCGCGTCGGCGCAGGCCATTTCAAAGGCGTTCCCGCACGTGAAATGTAGCGTGCTAGATCTCGACCACGTTGTTGCTATGGCTCCTAGTGACACCGACGTGCAGTATATCGCCGGCGACATGTTTGAGAGCGTGCCACCGGCAAATGCTATGTTCTTCAAGGTAAATCAACTTTCATTTTCTCTCTGTTTTTTTTTAATAAAAGAAGTTCCAAAATATATACTCCTGACAGGCTCTCCTATTTGGATCTTAAAATAGTGGCTTGCATAATTTCTATATTAGATGACGTTTCACCTAACTGATCATGTCATCAATGTTCAGAATTAATATAATACTGGCTAACTGCTCTTATTAATTCAATATCTGCTACTCCTGCTTCGATCAGTGGGTTTTGCATGACTGGGGCCACGAGGAGTGTGTCAAGATACTAAAGAATTGCAGGAAGGCCATTCCTCCCAGAGATGGAGGGGGGAAGGTGATAATCATAGACATTGTGGTTGGAGCTGGACCATCAGACTTGAAGCACAGAGAGGTGCATGCCTTCTTTGATCTGTATATGGTCATTGTCAATGGCATTGAGCGGGATGAGCAGGAGTGGAAGAAGATCTTCTTTCAAGCCGGATTTAGGGACTACAAAATAACGCCAGTTCTAGGATTCCGATCAATCATTGAGGTATACCCATGACGTTTTGTGAACAAAATGTTGAACATGAATGGAGCTTGTGCGAAAATTTGTAATCCAATTGGACGTCCAGGACTGTGCCAGCTGCCAGCCGAAGTCGTGCACTATTTCACATCGATCATGCATTGTGGAATGTAATCCTATTTTTGATTTGAAGGGCAGTATTGTCAAATTTTTCTGTTAAACACGTTCCAAGTAGGCATCGTTGGTGTTTCAAAATATGTTGAATGCTTGTTGAATTTTCAAGTGGTCATTTCAAAATGATGCATGCTATTTTTCGTTTGCTTTTGTTTTGGACCGTTGGATAGTTGATCCAATGGTAGTAGTTTGTGAAGTTGTGTCCCTAATTTTCTTTTAAGGTAAAGGCCGAAAGGGTGGCTTCAGTACACAAAGCCTAACAAGTTTGTGACAGGGCTCGTAACCTAGTGGTTGCAAAAGCCTCAGTAGCATCTGAGATCCTGGGTTCGACTCTCGATAGAAGCGATTTTTTTAAGATTTAAGTGCGTTGTGTTTTCAGTGGTAGGCGACGTCGTTGATAGCAAGGCACCAGTGATGACTTCGTCAATCTCGAGAAAGCTCATAGAGGTAGGGTTTGCGTATGTACGTTCGTAAGGATGAGTATAAGTGTGTGAGTTGTACTGTATAATCACAAAAAAAAAAGCCATATTCTTGTTGGTCACACTTCTCATTGTAACTCTGAAAGAGAGGCAGCTTTGGAAGGGTGTTACCTGCCGTAACAAGGAGAATTTAAGACCATATTTGTTTCATTTTTTGATTGCTTCCGCAATAAACAATAATTTAATTTGAAACAAATAAACCAAGATGTAGGTTTTTAAAGTTAGAAAATATGTTTATATTAGAAGGCAGAGTAAGAATGAATGAGCTTTTGCTGGATTTTGTATGGTATTGTTATTAGTTGTGTTACATGTATTTTACTGATTCAAAAGGCAATCCATATATTAGCAGCATAAAAGTCACTTTTGAAAAGTAGGAGCTCTATTTTCAAAAAAAAAAAGAAACAAAAAAGAGTAGGAGTTCACATTCGGAGCTCAAATGATGCATAAAAGTGCAGCTTATGCTCTTGCATCGCATTGTGGGATCTAAATTCAAAATTTTGGTTTACACACAAATCTACTGTCTCTGTGTATTTTTGTTAGAGTAAATTTTACAGACCTACAATTATTTGTGCTCCTGTAACACAAAACTGTAATTTTTGTTGTTCATTTGAGAGAACTACAATTATTTCAAACCCTATATAACAAGAATCTACAACTTTTATGACATGGTCTCACATGTCAATCATATATGTGCTACATTGCATGGTCTCACTTGTCATCCACACATTGGCATACAAGTTGTAGTTTCATGATACCAAGGATCAAAATTGTTGTAGTTTTGTGAAATAAGCTTATAAAGTTGTAGTTTTTGTTACAATAGTACAAATAGCTGTAGGTTTTTAAAATTTACTCTTTTTGTTAATGAAACTCTCTTCTTTTATTTTTTTAAAAAAAACAGAAAAAAACCGAAATGCGCAGGCAAGCAAAGGCATACCCAGCCCAGGTGAGAATTATTGTACACGTCATCATATGGAAATGCAGCCACATCAGCTAGAATTATGAGGGCAACGGTTTTCTTTCCTGGTTTCAAAATCTGGCTTATACTAGCGGCATTTAAAAGTGAGCTTTGGAAAAGCTAAAGCTCAAATAAATTGTGTGGCTTATCCTCTTGCATGACATGGTATTGTGGGAGTAAAATCCCTGAGGCCGTTCTCAGTGATGTCTTTTATTTTACATTTTTCAAGTATGACACATCAACTTTCTAGTTAATGAAAGAAGAATGAAAAAGTGCACTAAAAGATGCACTTTTATTTCACAATTTCATAGACTAAATGAGACATTAAATTGTTGCATATGTGTACCAATAGAGATTTTATAGACTGAATGAGACACTAAACCCTAAGCCCTACACTAGCAAGTCCTGGGACCATTGCTATTTGGGGACTGCATTTTGGAGCCTTACATTGTGCCAGTCAGAATGCGAGAGCATGGAGGCCATGAAATTGAAGGAACTGAAATAAAACTGAGTATTTCTGTCTGGTAAATTGCTACAGCACGCCATGAACGTGACGGGGGCGAGGACGAGCAGCTCTTATTTTCTCGGCCATGCCGTGCTGCCATCTGTACGATATTAATGCTATTGAAACATGCGGTGTTCGCCTTTCACGTCGTTGAAAAGTTTCTGCTTGGCCGAAAAAGCAAGCATATGAACGTTAGACTAGGAAACCATTGAACGCCGCTGCTTCATCTGATTGATCCCAATAGCACGTACGCTTGTATAAACAACTGAACGTGTCGTTCACGACCATTGCGGCAGTCGGCAGATAGTCACCAAAATCACGCTCCACAAGTCCAGGCTCCGTTACCTGCTATGCCTCATGCGCATGCTCACGGTCACCGGCGTGATCAGCGTCGAGATCCCGGCTGGCGGCATGTGGGATCACACATGGTTCTTCATATGAGTGAATTTATCTGCCGTTAGCTGCTATGCCATGTGAAAGGTGTGAGTCTTGTGATTGGCCTCAAGTTGTGCAGCTAGCTAGAAAGATGCTACAAGAAAAAGACAACATGAGCTATCACTTTGACTCTTCCACTGAACGGATGAGCTTTTAAGTACAGGAGATCCGGAGTACAGAACACAATCGATTATCTATGCGAACCCGTATAATACATGAAGATACGTTGTTGAAGGGCACAAATCCATCAATTGCAGAAAACTTTCGAAGAATTACCTAATTTGAGTGCAATTTCTCGTTTGCTGTTTATAGAACGGTTATGTTATGTGAAGATGTATGCCTTCTTTTATAGGAAAAAGGTTAACTTGGAGTATGCAAAGTGTGAAAATCAAGGTCAATATCAGTGTCTTCCAGAATCTCCGAATCTCACTGGATCTCTTAATTTTGTACTGGTGGTTGGTACTGATTGATGAGGCCAGTAGCAAAGCTACAATTAACCGTGCAACCACGTTCTGAGTTGTTTTCCTCGTGGAACACATGAGGACTGCTTGTCGCTGTTGCCTTACAACACCGTAAACAATTAGAATCTCCTTCGTTATGCTAATTGGACCAGATGAGCACGCAAATGACGAACGGCCGACAGCGCCCACGAAGAGGTGCATGTATACGGTATACCTGCTGCGTATCGAACGTCGTCCGTCATGCCATCTCGCTCAACCATCTTTGGGATCTAGCCGGACCTTCTATCAGTAAAAAGTTCTGACCTCTCGCCTGGTCGCTAATCGTCCCCGGAATCTCAATCTACTCCACTTAGTTGTTGGCTTCGTTTTTGCCCGATGAACGCTTGTTGCACTGCTCTTCCTTGACCTGCACTGGCCTCCGGCCTTGGGATCATGGGGACGACATCGTATCTCTGTTGCTTCTTTGGGTTGGAGACCCATCGGTCTTTGCCAGCAGCTCTGGAGGGGATGGAATGTCGCCATTATTTAATCGAATGTTATCGATTTTTTGTGGCGACGCAGAAGAAGATTGTTATCAAGTCGGCTCGTTGGGGAGGTCGATCTTGTGGATAACCAGCCGCCGTGAGGCGAAAGGGATCTTTGTGTTTTCTGAAACGATGCGTGAGCGTGAGGGAGGTTAGGTATCTTAATGATACGTGGATGGGATCAATGCCCGGATTTCTTTATGAGTGTAAGTGGTGATGAGATAAAGGGTCAGATTTTTTTTCTGAGAATTTTTAGACTTTTTTTTTCTATAGGCACCGTGGTGGAAAGGTCATCTTATTTTATTAATAAATAGATAGATTATCTATCACTGCCAGTAAAAAAACGAGTAAAATACACATTATAAATATGTTTATAAATTATCCATCATTGACTTCACGAAAACAATCACACACGCACATTAGTGATAGAGAAATAATAGGGTATCAAAGGTACTATAACACTAGGTATAGTTTGATTACGATACTAGCCGCGCAAATACATAGTCCAACCTGCTAGTTTGGTTAATGTAACAATGGTTTCTACTTTTTCAATATATAAAAGAGGTACCTGTACGTGGCTACATACATACACATACATGCATCATGTGATTAGTTTATGTGCAGTAGCTGTGCCATGCCCATGCGAAACATTTAAATCGTGTGCTCGACCTCATGTGTTGTGCTTGTAACTAGCTAGAAACATGCCATCAAGGAATACAACATGAGCTTATCACTTGACTCCTCTGTCCGCAGGAGCAGCCAGCAGTGAACGGATCGCTTTTACTGTACAGGAGGAGCACAAGACAAATCAATGTTTAAAATACTGTACAGGAGTATGAAGATACTTTTACTGTACAGGAGACCGGAGCACAAAACACAATCAATTATCTTTGTCTGCATTGATTGAAAATTATCTTTATTTTTAGAAATCTGAAGCTGAGTATCAATTATGAAGTTGTTGAAGGGCATCCGTCAGTTTCTAAAAATGAAGACTACGAAAGCGGGCCAGTAGATGATGAAAGTTAATCTGATTGATCGCAGCATCAACGCATCATGCCTATATAAAGAGCCTATATATCGTGATTCTCCACATCCACATCCTCCATCCATCACAAACGAAAACAGCAGTAGCAAGCACTGCAGGATGGCGCTCATGACCCCGAGCCTAAAGAACCAAGCCTTGCTGGATGCTCAGCTTGAGCTCTGGCACCACCACCCTACCCCAGATAGTCACCAAAATCACGCTTCACGAGTCCAAGTTTTCTTGCCTGCGGCGCCTCATGCGCGTGCTCACGGTCACCGGTGTTTTCAGCGTCGAGCTCCCTGACGGCAGCAGCGAGCACGTTTACGGGCTCACGCCGGCGTCTCGCCTTCTGGTAACCTCCAAAAACTTCAGTCCCTTTCTCAGCTTGATGCTCGATAGCGTCTTTGTGTCCCCGTTTTTCGGCCTCGGCGAGTGGTTCCAGCGCGAGCTGCCGGACCCGACCCTCTTCAAGATGACGCACGGGCAGAAACCGTGGGATTTTGCTGCCCATAACAAGAAATTCGCCAAGCTCTTTGACGACGGGATGGTCGCCGACAGCGGCTTCACCACGGACATTATAATCAAGGAGTGTGGCGACGTCTTCCATGGCATAAGCTCACTTGTCGACGTTGCGGGTGGGCTCAGTGGTTTGCTGCCCATAACAAGAAATTTGCCAAGCTCTTTGACCACGGGATGGTCGCGGACAGCGGCTTCACCATGGACATTATAGTCAAGGAGTGTGGCGACGTCTTCCATGGCATAAGCTCACTGATCGACGTTGCCGGTGGGCTCGGTGGCGCCAGCCAGACCATCTCAAAGGCGTTCCCACACGTCGAGTGCAGCGTGCTGGATCTCCCACAAGTCGTGGCCGGTGCTCCCACTGGCACCAACGTGAAGTACGTCGCCGGTGACATGTTTGAGAGCATTCCCTCGGCAAATGCTGTTTTTCTCAAGGTATATACCGTCTTTACACAGTAATAATACAGTATATATGTTTTGTTGTGTGTACTGTACATATGCAAATATTTGGCACGACTGTGCACTCCTGGAAGCAAATAAACCAAGGTCTTATTGCACTAGTCCCAAGTACGTTATGACGAAGTCTACATGGTTAATTAACTGTTATTGATATTTGTGTTTCTTCATCTCTGCTTATTTGGTTACAGTGGGTTTTGCACGATTGGGGTGATGTTGAGTGTGTCAAGATACTAAGGAACTGCAGAAAAGCTATTCCTCCGCGAGATGCCGGAGGAAAAGTCATAATATTTGACATGGTGGTCGGATCAGGGACGTCCGATCCAAAGCTCAAGGAGACACAAGTCTTTTTTGATCTCTTCATCATGTTTATTGATGGCGCCGAGCGAGACGAGCAAGAATGGAAGAAGATTATTTTTGAAGCTGGATTTAGCGACTACAAAATCATACCCCTGGTTGGTGTTCGCTCAATCATCGAAGTCTACCCGTGAACATCTGGTGGAACGAGTGGTTACCTAGTGTTGAGCCCAGATAAGGGTGTTCTAGTTGTGCCTCGTTGTGCTATGGCCACCATCTATATTGTGCCCACTGAATGTATGATCCTACATATGTTGTATGCCTTGTAATAGATTTCAGTTTCAGAATATAGATGCCAGACCAGAATATACCTTCAAAGCGAGTTACGTTTCCATATTATTTTATTAAGCACAGCACACAGTCTGCATCCTGCAAACCAATTTCTAAATTCAGCGCCAATCCAAGTGGCGGACCCTCCAAGTCCCAGGAAATTCTGCATCCCCCACCAGCCCTGCTCTTCTCTGGCTGCCGTCGTTATGGTATGCTGGTGGTTCGTGCGTTCCACTGCACCATGAAAGTCTGCGGGTCCGTGCGTTCTCCTTGCCCCGACCCACTCCTGGCCTCCTGGGCTGCAGCTCTAGCCTCCAAGAACAACGAGAGCTCCGAGTGGTTCATGGTAGAGTTCGTCGTCGAGCATGGAGGACATGATCAGGGCTCAGGCTGCGGCAGCGAACAACCACCTCGACATTCATGAAACCAACCACACATGCGCGTAACTGACATCTTAGAGGCAATACACCAAACGAACAACGCGATTACAGTGGCACGCAACATACACAGATCGAGATCACAGGCCTTGCTAAGCGAAACAGGTACAAATGCCCTCTCAAAAAAAAAAGAAAAAAAAAAGAAGCGAAACAGGTACAAATGAAAAGGACTTCACAGCGATCCTCATCTAGTCTCCCGCATGCCTACGGCCGACCATGAACAGCGGGATACAATTCTTAAAGGCCAGGGGCGGAGTCAGAAAGCGGATCAAGGGGTGCTGCTTGGCTATACTGCATTAAATCCAGCATACATTAGGTCAGTCTGAATAAATTTAAGCTAAAATAAGTGAAGATCAATACATATAAGACTAGAGCTGCCTGAGCTGCAGGACCCCCAGCACTACTTGTGGCTCCGCCACTATGAAGGCAACGTGCCACAAGCATTCACTTAGCATCATGGTCCATACCAAATGATCCCCCGCAGTGAAGATCAATACATACAGGTAGTAGTGCTGCAGGACCCCAAGCACTACCTGTGGCTCCGCCACTATGAAGGCAACGTGCCACAAGCATTCACTTAGCATCATGGTCCATACCAAATGATCCCCCGCAGTGAAGATCAATACATACAGGTAGTAGTGCTGCAGGACCCCAAGCACTACCTGTGGCTCCGCCACTATGAAGGCAACGTGCCACAAGCATTCACTTAGCATCAGGGTCCATACTAATTACTAAAAAAAAAACTATCTACTATCTTCAAGGATCTTCGCACTAACAACTATACTAGCTAACTGCTTGATACAAGTGCCATCACATTCCCAACGGAGCAGCGCAGAGAGAATGCAGAACACTGGGTGCCGATTGGCTGTGCCCAAACAAGTCTAGTACAAGAGGAGTCTTCCGATCCACGCCGCAGTTCCCTTCTTTGCTGCCATCTTCCTCTGCTTCCAGAATGTTCTCAGTCAAGGAGAACCCGAAAAGCCTGCAACTACTTCCCCCAACTTCCCTGTTGTTAGCGGATCCAGGCTTATTACCCACACTTGAAGGAGTCAAGGCTCCTGTCATGTCGAACTGGTTGCTTTCAGCTACACATGGTTTTGATGCTGTACAAACGGCCAGTCTTCAGTTTTCCTCTGCATCTCCTCCATGGGAACACACCAGCTGCCATACGCATCTTTGAGGTTTAACGTGCCTTCAAATTCAGGTTGTGGTACCATATTTTGGTTAAACATAAGAACAGATGAGGGTGAACGCACTTCTGCCGCCGACGGAGCAAACCATGGACGAGAATGTCCTTGAGTTGCAGCCGGCCTATGAATATAATCAGATGAGCCAACTCTGCCATTATGTGTGCAAGCATCAGAAGTATTTTCATGGTACAATGGAACTACTCGGGACATTTCTTGACCTTGCAAGACCTCTGGGAATCTGACAGATTCACTGAAGCCTAAGGGCTGGTAAGCAAACTCAGTGGACTTCTGGTATCGGAGCCCACTTTCTGCGTCACTGAACAAGCAATTCCTTGTATCAGCAGAAAACCTTCTATGATCAGAGGTTTGAAATTTTGGGACATCTGGTGAATGAGAGCATGCAACTCCATGAGGCCTAGAGCACATCAATTCTTGACCTTGCAAGACCCTGTGGAAACTTTCAGTTGCCATGGAGTCCGGACGACGATTTCCACCTAAAAAATTGATACAAAGCATTAAAAGGATATGGCTATGAAAGTTCAGCAATGAATATGTATCACTTTCATGCACAATTTTTCCTCACCAATGTGTGAAGTGTCCAAATCGCCTTGTGGAAGGCACAATTTTGTTCGCTTTGAACTAGATGATGAAAGACAGTGAGTAACTGAACTTGTGCCACCGACTCTCTCGATCTCCCATGGAGATACTCTATTAATGTGGCTCAAGTTGGTGGCACCATCCCATCGGACCTTTAAATTGTACAAATAGATGAGCATGTCAGTTGGTGCACTCTGATGTCATAAAGCCAAAAGGTACATAAGCATAGCAACTACTCTTTCTTTCTTATATTTCTTTCCTCCTAATATATGTATATAACCAGCTTGGGTTCAAACTAAAACCTATCTTACTTCTCTTGAGAATTCAGAAGTCAGAGAGCAAAAGTTAACCCATTAGCTGGGGCTCATTGTGATCTAGTAGTTACATCCAGTTCAGAGGGTCAATAGAACAAATTGTAATTATTGACCTTAAAACAGGGCCAGTTGTCAATCAGACCCGACTATTTGGCTAGGAATATAAAAAGGATTGCCTAAAATGCATACCAGGAGGCATCTCCACTTTGATCCTGGCCATCCTGTCGGATCAACTTCACTAATATCTGAGACTAATCCAGAAGACCTATAAGCAAAAAAGACAATTCAAGAGACTGTTGAACATTGACAAAATATTGTCGAAGTTCAGAGTTGGGTATTCAGACCTCTCATTGGCATCTTCATTCTCGAAACAAACTTTAAACCTCGTCCCAACAGAAAAAGGATAGTTGAAGCTCTTAAAGAATTTGTTGTATGGCACAATAAATTCTGATGCACCAATCCTGTAATTATGTTGCCCGGCCGGTAAACATTATGTTCAGAAATTACATGCCTCATAAATGTGCATCAGATAGGCAGTGACAACACAAAATTATGTCAGACATCACAACATGACCTTGGAGAATTGTGGACCAGTTAACAGGGCTAACAGTGTAGTTCTGTCTCTGATTTTTCATCGATGACGTTACGACAAACATTTTAGCTCAAAAATGAACTAAAAATGTGGTCCTAATGCCATAAATTTAAAACAGTAGGGAGTACTAGTAAATTCTTAGCATTAGCAAAAACAGAAATGAGTAAACAACGAACAAAATATCTAAAATGAGATAAAGTGAAAAAGGGAAACTGAAGATTCACGAATTGCAAGTTGTTGTATGGATTGATATATCCTTTCGCACTTGAGAGTTAATAACGACAATTCAATAAACAAACCTTGGGTTGAAACAGACGTGAAATATGCTTCTCTTGTCCAAAGATTTTGCCACAGCAGATAGCATGTGCAGCTTTGAATCAGTACTACTGACAGCTTCAAGAAGAGCCTCATTTTTAAGTTGAATTGCTCTCCTTACACCCAATCTTAGCTCACCATCACTACCTCTGTATGTGAAAATAACAAACACTTCTGGTGTAAAGTGAAATATCATTCAGATTAGTTAAATTTAACACATTGCCAACATGCTTACCGAAGAAAGAGGACTGCATCCCCTAAGGCCAGTTTCTTCTTATTGATAAATGAACTCCATCCAGTTGTCAGAAGATGCCTACGAGGTTGGCCTGAAAAATAAAGAAAACAAAACATCAGCTGTAACCAATTCCTTTGGGGCCGTAATTCCTTGAAGTATTGTAGTTCACCGAAAGTTCTGAAATGCCTCGTCAGGATGAGATGAATCTACCTTTCACAAGGATGGAATGCGAAAAAGAAAAAACTCGCACTCCTAGCCAACCTCGTACGAAATTGGCAGCATTTTCTCCCAGCACTCCTACCAAATTACAAGACTTACTCTACTGATGTAAACATTTTGTTCTCCAATGGAAACACAAGAAATTTCACTGTTTATAAATCACTGATCTAATCGATTGAATTCTTACCACAACAAAATAAACTCTTGTTTTAGAAAACGAATAAAAAAACTATACTCAGTCCAACAAATAACAGATTGAGGAAACAAAACGCGCACACTGTTTCCACAACAACGGTCATAAAGATTTATAGAGTGTACTAAAGTAGCGACTGTGAAATATGATGAAATGTAGACCTCCATAAAGATTTATAGTGTACTAAAATAGCAACTCGAAACGATTAGCTCATGTTTACACACCTCTATATATATGTCTGAACTTCCATTTGGTGCCATGTATGTCCTTAGCAATGAGCTCTTGAGAAGGCCTCAGCTGCTCGTAGTCCTAGAAGAAATAGCAAGAAACAGAACTAGTTAAGAGTGGCAATTCAACCTAATCTGTTCTTCATGAGTTAATCAAAGCTAGTTCGGCTTGTATCACCAGAGGCGGAAAGCAGTCCTCCGCAGCTCGCCGAGGAACAGAGAAACCTCCATGCGTTCTTGTATCAGAAGCTGTCAGTGTCTTGCAGAACATGTGTGGCGTCCGTGGCTTCTGTTCTCCATCAGCATCCTCCATCTCACTGTTCCTCTCTTTGGTTTCAATCTCATGGATGGTTTTTCCAGACATCTGCTTGCTTCCAGAAAGACCATGTTTTTACAGACTTATCAACTAGTACAACGTGAATAAGCAACTACTATGGGTACAGTAGTTCTAGCGAGACGAAATTAGTAGAAGTATGCTAAATAGGTAATGAATCGTTACCAGTTGACAACGGGTGGTACTAGTACCAAGTTGTAACAGGGCAATGCTAGACAATGAGAGCAGTAGAAGTTACAAACTGACAATGATTTAGCAGTACACTAATATTGTAGATATGTCAACTGTAAGCCTGAAACAAAATAAAAGTATGGCAGGAAACTAAACGAGTAAGCCAATCATTCCGTGTAACTCCAATTTGATCAATAACTAATGAAGGGCAACAATATCCTTGGACAAGAGCAGGAACCAAACATTTAGCAAACACTTTGAGCAGGCAGGTATATATCCACGTCTCATTACCAAACACTCTACTCCGAAAAGGCTGATTGTACAGAATTGGTCTCCATCATCCGTTCCGCAGTAGAAATCGATCAGGTTCTTAGGCTTAGAACAAGAAACATTTAGGTGAGAAATGAACTCTCTAGTCTAGATAGAAGCACCAAAGCAGGCACCGTTTCGGTACACAAGAGAAGAGAGGGAATTATTTAAGGAAGCTGTGGTCACCTTGCCCTGGGCCACGAGCGCTAGCCTCGCGTAGACCTCGTCCGTGGCCGCATCCGCCTGGAAGAAGATGGCGCACGCGTGAGCAAACCTGGTGTCAAGACCCGGGAAGCAAATTGTAGTAATAAGCGAGACCACGCGGGCATCTGACGCAGAGGTCGACGTCGACGACGCGGCAGAGCACGTGCGGCGGGACGCGCACCGGACGAGGGAGCTCCCCCGCCGCGGAAGCGCCACCCCTGCGCCGGCGCACGCGTGCCACAGCTCCGCGCACACCGCCTGGTGGTTCGCCTCGACGGCGTTGAGATCAATCCCCCCCATCTCTGGCTGCAAGTTAATGGGTTGAGTGGCGGGCAGGCAGTTAAAGCAAGCAAGCAGCGGAGGCGGGAGCAGTGGCCGGCATTAATGCGCTTGTCGGTCCTTGTCCCCCTGGGCTCTGGGCTCTGGCAGCCAGCCCCCTGCGCCCCGCGCGGCGACGCTTTCGGGTGGGTGGGGTTGCCACGGCTATCCTCCGGTTCAGGCGGTGCCGGTGAACGAGTAGTACTAGTCTAGTCACTCTCTCCCTCCCTCGGCACAGCGGCACAGTCGCTCTCTCCCTCCCAAGCAGGGAGCTTTTCGCTTGTTTGGTGCGGTGTTTCCGTTTCCGTGCGCTGCTTTCGCGGATCGGGGCCGGCAGCGTCGCTACCGAGCCGTTCGTCCCGAAAGCTTTCCAGACCAGCACCCTCTGCGTCTTGACTCGCCTCTGCTCTGCGGCTTTGGCTGTTGCCGCCCTTGTCTGTCCCCTTGCTCTGCTCTGGATACTTGACGTTCGTTCACGTGGTGGCGTGGCCCGCCCAGTGACAAGACTGCTTTTACCACTACTCGGGTCACTGGCGGCGGCTGCTGGTCAATGCAACCGTCTCGATCGGCGACCGTGGCCGCCGGGCAGTGGTGATGTGACGCTGGTAAAGACCAGCGGCGTCGCTCTGTAGATCCGGGCGGTCAAGCACCACTGGCCTTGGCGAGTGCTTTGTCGTGGACGCATGGTTGCATTGTGGGCAGCCGCGTGAGTCAGTGAAGCCCGGCCTAGCAAAGTTTCCAAGCAGCCGATTTAAGCTCAAACTTTGCGTCCGTGCACGAAAGTTGTTATTATTAGCTCTCAACTCTGTGCTATATCGTGGACGCGTGGTTCCATCTTGGTCGTGGTGTGCGCCAGTGAAGCCCAGCCTAGGTCCGCATGAAGTCGCTATTATTAGCTCAACTCCCTGCTATGTCGTGGTAAGCGTCAATAGATACCGAGTTGACTGATATTGAGATTTATGAAACCACTATATCCGCATAGCTGCCGACAAAGATGTCGACTGAAAAAATAATCAGTCATAAATGCAATACTCGTGCCAAGTCTCAAATTTGAATTAGGTGGGTTGATTCTACCACCAGGAACATCAGCATTGCTACGTTTGTTTCATTTACTATTGTGTTCTCTCCATACTTGATTCGGACAATAAAAGTAATATAATTCATCCAAAAAAGGAGGGGGATAGTAATTAAAAGAGTAAATTTCACAAAACTATAATTATTTATGTCATTGTTGCACAAAACTACAACTTTTTTTAGCCAGTTCCATAAAACTACAACTTGTCGGATACCTAGATTAAGGTATCCTTATCAGGGATACTTTAATCACTATCATAGCCAGCTGATGGCTTCGGCTTAGGCACGTGAAGGATACAAAAGTGG
>LAPY01000258.1:234133-248093 GCA_000970635.1 Eragrostis tef
TGGCCGCTTGTCCGACGGCCTCGTGCAGTCTGACTTTCTAGACCATTCTAGTATGCTAATATGCTAATCGCCAACCAGATTGGCGACCGACGAGATCGTGGACGGCGTGAGGCGGCTGCAGAGGCTGGGCTGCAACACCTGCGACAACAAGGGCGACATGATCTCCATGATGCACAACACGGCTCTCGCACAGAAGCTCAACACCCCTAGATCTAACGGAGTCCTGGTGCTGGATCTGTACGCCGTCTTCAACAACCTCTTGTTCGGGCAGGAGGACAACTTGGGACGCAGGCTCTACAGCGTCTGCCCCACCCCCGACCACACATTCTACTGGGACTACGTGCACCCCACGCAGGCCGCATGGAGGGCCGTCATGAACCAACTCCAGGGGCCGATTCAGGACTTCTTAGGCATCTAGCTAGTACTAGTTTTTACAGATCTAGTCTACATAACATTAAGTGGTCAAGACTGTCAGATTTAGTCCCAAACGAAGCATCCACATTGTCAAACGTCTTTGATTCTGCACGTTACAGGTCTTTGATTAAGTAGTTAAGTAGATACGCCGGTCATAATAGAAGGACAGACGATGCAACATAAAAATGCCGAACAACAAATAATGTACAGCATTCGCATACACAGTCTCCGTGACTCACTCAATCTCTATACACACGAGGAACAACAAATGCCGGACAAAACTGGGAAAAAACCTTACAAAAAAACTTAACAGGATTCTATGCAACCGACTCGATTCTATCTTCTGGAGCTACGCAGCCATCCAAATCAGCCTCCAGATTTGCAACATCGCTAGCCACTTTCATCCTTGCACCAATTATATACACAAGCTAACACAAACTGAGGAATCAGAAAGCGTCACGTGAGTATTTCTATCCTCGCATATACAATTCCCACTAAAGCGTCCATCAGAATTTTCACCCCTACCTTTCTTCAGAACAATCATGATGTACTAGCATCAGAATTATCACCCCTTTTTTCGAGTTTCTGATGTTAGTACATCTCTTGTCTTCTCAATGCTTTTTCTTCATCAGAATTCCTCTCATCCCTGACGTGTTGCAACAGTTCCCCATTTAATCTAGTTGACAAGGAGGGAGACAATGGCGCGTAAATACCTACATGGTGGAAAATATATATCATACTGAGACATCTGATGAAAACAGTACGAAGAATCAATTAGAAAAGTGGAAAAGCCACATACTTCTTGATTGCGGGATCCTTTCATAATCCTTTGTAACATGCAACAGAATGGTGCCGGACAACACAACGATCAAACCACAAATTTCAGAAGTGATGCTTCCCAGGCTTTGACCAGACCAGTCCTGCACAAACAATTAAGTTACTATGAGAAATAGGACAGCATCTATGTTAGACCCAAGCCATCAAAGTAGTTCATAGTATAAGAGTTGAAGCATGCATAAGAAATAAAATACAACAGACACCGATGCTACATAAAAATGAGCAAGAATACAGAACAAAGAAAATAACTAGACATTTACAAGGATAAAATAAAGTTTACCTTAAACATTATCACACTTGCAAGTATTGTAAGAGTTGTGAACATTACATAATAAATTGGAGATACAATCGCTGTATTGAACGTGTCAAGTGCCTGCAGTAAATAATAAAGCTTACAATTTGCCTCCTTTAAACTGAGCAGGAACCAGTAACATAATATTTGCAGTCACTCTATAAACTAATGCACTTCACTACTTTGATGCATCAATGAGGAACATTAGTATTCAATGTTGAACTTATTGGTTTCTAATCTAATTTTGAAAAAAAAAACTTGATGCAGCATTTGCCCAAAGTGGGTATAAAATGTAAGGCATGAGGCACATGGTGCATTCAAGACTATTCAAATAGGTCAGCATCATGCCAAGTTAGCATATGGCCATCAACGTATCATTATACTATCATATTCTTCTTTTCATCATATGTGGTTGTTGAGAAGAGGGACACTGAGGCTTAAAATATGCATAGCAATGATGTGATATGAATGTAATTATGACATTCTTTATCCTAGACATAATGCAAACTTCACAGTGTCAACCATTTTATAAACCAAAATCCTTGAAATTGAAGCTAAGCTCAGAAGAAATCAAAACACTCGACCATAATTCAATCTCACCACAATTTCTGACCCTAGAGTTAACTACATGTTTGTTATTATGTTTAAATCTGTTCTTTTTTATTTTCCTAGGACAAATTCACAAAATAGAACTGTCCTTTCACTAGCACATGCCATTTATGCAGTAAGCATACAGATAATTGTAGTCATGGTGTCATAGAACAGCAATTAGAGAGGACGCAACATGCCACAGGTTGAACAAACCTTATTCAGATAATTCATCTGGGTCAGCACACAAGTAGCCACAACAAGCATAAAGAACCAAGTCTCTGGATAAACTAACTGGTTTGTCCCCTCAAAAGTCAGCTTTAAGGATGTACCGAGAGCTTTAACACTCATTACCTGAAAGTTAGCATGGTCCCTAGGAAGAGTAAAGTATCATCTGGTCAAGCAAACATTAGAAAATATAGCAACTGCTGACATTACCGAAAGAGAGCCCATTAGAGAGCAAATGGCCGTGTAGATCAACACATTTGATTGCCCGTAGAGAGGGGAGAAATAAAACACCAGGACAAATACCACCACAATAACTGAAGCAATATATAGCAGGAAAGCTGCAAAGAAACATGAAAATACACCATAGTTCTGATATTTTGCTTTCTATGTTCAGTTCAAGAGGCAGCAAAATGTTACAAAACGGGATGACACTCACCGGGTTGAGTCGCCATGTTCCATATTTCCCTAACCGATGTAATCTCCTGCTCCTGCGGAGCATGGATAACAATCACCACAGATCCTGCGATGCACATTACGCAACCTAGTATACCAAGAGCGTGCAACCTCTCATTCAAGATGAAATGGGCCAGCACTGCACTGAAGGGTGAAGACACCATCGAATGTCAGATTCTAATTTGCCTAAACAAGGATATTATCTATACAGCTGCAGAATACAGGAGAAGGTTCAGCTTGCTATACGGTACCTAACGATTATGCTGAGTGCTCCAAGAGGAGTAACCAGCACTGCAGGGGCAAAGGCGTACGCGACAAAATTAGCAACCTCTCCCACAATCACTGTAAAGAGGAAAAGAACTTGCTCACAATCGCCCATTACTCTGAATGTATTGCGCCCAATTTCTCAACTGCAATCGCACAAGGAAACCTTACTAGTGATCATGCCAACCCACCACAAGGGCTCCATGAGGTACGAGTACCCGCCGACCCCTGCACATGCCATCATCATCATTAGGAAACCAAGGAAAAACAAACACCATTTTTCTTCAGAAACCGGCCCTGTTCCTGCTACCACGGGAAACAATAAACGGGAGAGGAATTTGGGGCGGCGACCTGCGCGGACTCCGGAGGCGACGGCGGCGCGGCGGAGGCCCTTCTTCTTGATGATGAAGCTGGCGCCGATGAAGCCGCTGGAGAGGAGCGCCAGGACTATCCCCTTCATGTTGTCCGCCGATAATTCGGCCCCGGCTTCTCCTCCTCCTCCTTCCCCCATCGCTCCTTTCCTCCGGACTCCTCAATTGCGACGAAACTCACGGGATTCGAGCTGGACGGGATCGTGGGAACCAACGTGGCTCCCAATTGCCGCTTCTGGCCCAATTCTCTGATGATTTTCGATGGGAATGCGGCTCCGGGAAGGTTTGGAGATGGATTCTGACGGTTTCTTGGGAGGGAGAGGACGCGCTGATTGGCAAGAGGAGCTGGCGAGGACGAAGGGGGAAGAGGAGGACGCCAGGAAGGACGAGACGAAACGGAACAGGCTGATTAAGCGTCGTTTTCTCGCTACGGAGATTTCTTGAGCTCCAACCCCTGCCCGCGTGGCTGGGCGATGGGTGATTGGCTGTTTTGGGGAGTCACTGATGCGTGGGCCCCATTTGTCAGAAACAAAAGAGCACATAGAGCATATATGCGAAATGCGGCTTAATTATTGCGTTCCGAAATACTCGGATGAGAATTTGCGACTCCCCATTACTACTAGAGAAATGCTCCCTTTGATTTGTTTGTTATACAGGAGTATATGATTTTTGTTAGGTTAATTTTAAACTAACAGTCACACTCACATGTATAAAACAACCTGAGGGAGTAAAAGTCAGGAACAGCTCAACAGCCTGTCCCAACAAAAGGACTGGAATTCAACCAAACATGTACAGTACAGGCAAAACAGTACCAAAACATGCCGTTCATTTGTCAATCAAATCATAATACATGTCCGAGGTTTACATAAGCGGAAGTGCTTATATAAGTGACGACAAGGGCCAACATTCTACAATCACATCTCCAAGGTAAAGCTTCTAGTGGGGATGTCAATCACAGGTGCTAGAACGGCAGTGTTTACAGCATAAGCGCAGGGCGGGATCTGACGGGGGTCTGCTGCGGGGAACTGAAATTCTTCTACTAGGTCAGCTGTGGATTATCATTGCCGAAGCATATCTCGTAGCTGAAGCACTTGCTGCCGTTGTTCTGGAGGCAGCATATTGATCTGTTCTGGCGACATGCCCAAAACTTGCTGAACAAGCATCTTTTCCATTTCTGGCGTCAACTGCACAAGCAATGACCGATTAATAGTCATTCCAGGACGGTTTGAAAAACTACTGGTACAGATAACTGTTTTATACTAGAGACACTTACAGGTGCTTGGCCTGTCTGAATACCACCAATTCCTTGGGCCATTTGTCCCGGCAACCCAGGCAATTGTGCAGGGAAATGGGAGCCACCAGTGGAACCTTCTGGGCCCCGTCCCCACGGCGTTGACCTATCAACTTGCATGGGAGTCGTGCTTTGAGAAGTGTAGTGCGAAGTAGCCTGTCAAGAAGATATACCGTAAGAGTCATGTAGTGAACTAGTATCGCCACATCGCATGAAAGATGGAGCTAACAGAGGACCACAGTAAAGTTATGTTTGCAAGAAGTTGCATGGTTCATTTGGATCATCCGCAGCTGAAGATTGTCAAACTTTTCTCTGTTTCCCCATCTTTGAAGTTAAACATACATTCACATGTTTTGTAGGAATATATGTTTCAAATAATTGGAAACTTCATAGAAATGTAAATCAGCTCTAAGCATTTTTATTTTTATTTTTTAACAGCTAAGAAAAAAACTGGGAAGATGATCCTGGTACTCACTAAACAACCAACAGACAGTAAACAGGTGTCTAGCAGTCACAGCACTCGACTATTTGGTTATTTGACTCTTTAAAGACATAATATACTAGCAAAGCCACATAATTTTTTTTAGAAACATGAACATGAGACCAGTAGATTTATTTATCAAGAATTGTAGCAGTGAAATCTATTGTTTATAAAGTTTTACAGGGATATGGAGAAGGAATCAACGAATCTGCAAATAACTGAGATAAAGTGGTCAGTATTTTTACAGTAACTTCACTGTTTTGGTGCCTTAACGGGCCTCAGGACTTTAGTAAATTCAAATTAAGACACCAATAACCAAGGGGAAAAGACAGCTGATTTTCGGAACAAGAAAAATAGTGGTAGAACCTAGCTACGCAACATATTCTACTGATATTCAAAAGAACAACTATTCTACACATCATATGCATGCAAGATTTGATATGATGAGAAGAATCATGTTGACACACATGCCATTCGGTAGTGAAATTTCAACTGTAGTCATTAGTAAGCACATGACTAGAACAAAATGTTTGCCAACTTTGGACATGGAGGGTTAGCTGGGCATGATTCTTCCCAACCTAAACTCTTTTTAATGGTATCAAATAACGAATAGGACTACCTTGTGGCACTTCCTACATCCAACTGTTCCTAACATTATTGAGCAAACACTTTTGGGAGATATCAATTAAAGATTCTTTGGAAATGTAAATAACGCTACTACAATGCATGATAATCATATCTTTAAGACGAGACGAATCTGCACCTGGTATAGTTGTGGTGGTGGCTGGTTTGGGAATGGTGGTTGGCCAGCAAGGAAAGAAGACTGAGGAGGATTTCCACCTGGCTGCAAATTTTCGAACATGACAGTCAGCCCGCAGAGCATAGCACCTAGTTATCAGGATAATTATAAGTTCAGCATAGAATCTCACATGAAACATAGATTGTTGCAAAATGTGCTGAGGAGCATTTGCATGAGCCAAACCGAAAGAATTGGATACTTGCGGATGCATCTGGTGTGCAAAGGTCTGCATGGAGGATGGCCTAGGCATTGGGGGCAGAGGTGGCTGCAACGGTCTGCATGGAGGGTGGCCTAGGCATTGGGGGCAGAGGTGGTTGCAACTGTTGATTATATATTCCGGGATTTTGCAAAGGCTGTTGTGGCTGACTGTGAACTATAGGCATATGTGAAGGAAGATTGGAATATTGCAGAGGTGCATGAGGGAGGGCCATATTTGGATGCTGAGATGACTGAGGAACTGATGCAGCAGGCATCTGATGCATTGGGTATCCTTTTGCCTGTGCCGATTGTGGTGGGTTTGCTGGCATAGTAGGAAGATCCATAGTCGATGCCACATTAGATGGGGCAGATGGTAATGGGCCAGAATGGTGAGCAACACCCTGCTGATAAGAGGGTAATGGGTGTTGGGGCAAGCTAACACGATCCTGTGCTGAAGCTTTAGCTGATGAAGGTGCTGTTGATGCAACTGTGGGTTGGGTCACCTCTGAAGATTGTGCCTGCAGGATAGCGAGTTGTGACAATTAAGCCTGATTTGCATGAAGCACAAGTATAAAATTTCAAGAGAAGTTGAAGGGAGTTAAGTTACATACAGTTTTAGGCGTCTTCACCATTCCAAGCACTACTTGTGCCTGCAACAAGAAATGCATATAAGGTACTACTAACTATGTAGGAATGCATATGACACCTTCATTTTCTGTGCAACACGACCCTTTTAAAGTACTAATCATATATGCTGCTAGATACCACAACAAATGTCCAAATAATTTTACTGATGTGGAAGGCATCAAGACAAATTTTGCGGTGTAAAAAGAACATAAACAGATCTATTAGACCATAAATGATTGGATTTGGAACAGACAGTTGACAATAGAAAACTATAAAGAAAGTAAGTTTACCATCAAGGGAGTTCATTAAAACATTATACGTACATAGAACAAAGTTATGTTCGTCAAGTTTTGCCAGGTCAATAACAACTAGAGAACATGTTATGGTGATGTTACCAAGATATTAATAGCATAGAATCAAAGTCAGATACTAAAGCCAAAGCTAACACTGAAATTCCTACTTGAATGATATAAGATGCAACGAGCAAGAGCAACCAATGGTCTTTTGCTGCATAATGTGCACCAATTCCCTTATTTAAGGTAATACAAAGTCGTAAACCAGACCAAAATTAAAGAACAAAGACAATAAAGGTCTCTGTTTCTTCCTTCATCCATCAGGCAAATGTGAACCACGCTCCCTCGAAGTAAACATGAGCACCAACATTTCAGAATTAACCAAATGAAAGACCCTACAGCCAATCAACCCCAATAGCCTCGATGCTTCAAGGACGGCTACAACAGGGGCACCAAACTAGGAAGCGCAAGATGAACCCAAGAGAGTATGGCAACGAATCTCACCCGAAAGAGCGCCCGCGTGACGTCCGGGTTGTCGACGAGCATCCGGCGCACCGTCTCCTGGTCGTGGTCGATCAGCTTCTGCGCAAGGGCAGCAGCACCGCACCATCAGAAGACCAGTAAGACGGTGAGGAAACACGGTGAAGAAACCGACGGATACAGGGGAGGGATTGCGGAGGTAGGGTTTGGGGATTGGGGATAGCGGGCGCGCACCTTCATCTGGGACATCATCTCGTACATCTCGGAGCGGGACATGGCGTTGATCTGGGCCGCGAAGGCTTCGCCCGCCGACGCCTGCTTCGTCGCCATGGGCGCGGAGCGGAGAAGTGGTCCGGGGCCGACGCGGCGGCGACGGGGGGCCGATGCCTGCTTCGTCGCCATGGGCGCAGGAGCAGGGAAGTGGTCCGGTCTGGGTCCGACGCGGCGGCGACGGGGGAGCTAGGCTACGCTACGGTGTGCTGCCAGCCTAAAGCATAGCCAAGGGGTGGTACCGTCATCATGACTTTGATTCATGAAACATGAAAATTGTTCAAAATCGAAAATACAAAACAAATTGATGCTTTTCAAAATGATATTTTTGGTATAAGTTTTACCTGTAAAATTTTGCATATATTTATTTACCAAATAATAATCAACTAATCGTAAAAAACGCTTGCTAAATTGAAGAATCTAATCTACCAAAAGTGACAGATTCAACAACAAAAAAACCTAACTAGCCAAATTTAATTTTCAATACACACAATATTAAGATGATAGTTATGTTACATGTGACATATAGTGGCGATTAGAGGCATTTTCGTGCGTATTTTTAATACGACTCCTACTCATTTCCGAATCATTAAGGTAGTTGCATTACTTTTTTAGTGCAAACTTGTAATTTTTCAATTCATCTTGGTACCTAAGCATGACTATGATCTTAAAAAACCATCACTCTTCTCAACTTTTTCACATCTAAACAACCGTTCGTTTTTCCCAAAAAAAAATATAAGAATCGTAAGGATGAAAATCAAAAATGGTTATTATGTGTTCCTCCAACCGCAAAACTCTATACGATATCTAGAAGAAAAAAACATTAAAAAAACGAGTTCAAGTGTCCGACGTCCCTAAAATTTTACTAAGAAGAAGAATCACAACTCATCGAACTCTGCTACTAAGTGTGAGCAGGCAGCCACCCGAGCTGAGCTCGCTACGGCCAAGGGAAAAAAAAACATAGTAACTGACGAAAGTGTTGTGTATGTAACTTTTGATTCTTCGGGTCGTTCCAAGCCCAACCTTTAATCCCTTTCATTGAGTGTAGTAACTTCGTCTACCTCTTGCTTCTCCATTTGCTTTTGAAAACATGCGAGTGTGCTACTAATTGTCATACATGCGATTTTTGCAAAGGATGGTGTCACTAGTCACTAATATTTCGTGATATTTTAGTTCCGATGTCTGTTATTAAATATGTTGTGTTTGTAGCTAGTTAAATGCGGACAATACATTCGCATTTGACATTCTGGTAAATGATGCGATGCAACTGCTACACGGTTATGCTTCATATTTCTTTATAATTAATATCAATTTCCGATCAGTGCCATCCGCCATCAGTGTTGTCATTGATTTAGCTCTCAATAAAAGTGTGACAATTATTGAGGCTTCTGCCGATCTTTTCCGACACCTCTTGTTAACTATACATCCGCCATCAGTGTCGGATGTTTAGAGCTTTCCTATAAGAAACGTTGGTGCAATTGCTACATATCAAAAGAATCGGTTACTGCTCACTTAACTGCAAAAGGCTCCGTCCACATTAATGTCTTCACGTTTTCTCATACAAATGACATGGGTAGGGAGCCACGTATATAATACACTATTGATGTTTCCCATAGAATCGAATTACTCATATATTTTTTTCAAAAAAAGAACCGAATTAATCTATATTATGTCGAAAGAATATATCGCCATTGGAATCTAGTTTTTCCCGTTACAGTGAAGATGACACATGGTCACCAAATGATTCAAGACAAATGTGCATTTCAGTCTCAGGGTACAGCACTCGCTGATAACTCCATCCAAGCAACATTTGAATCAGCTGATCTAAACACAGGACATTCTACTGATGTTCCCATCGAACCACAATCTGACGGAATGAGTGCAAACAGTGGTAAAAAATTCATGTGTATTGACGAAACTACACGATAGCCCATAGCAACCAACAAGTAGACTGCAGCTGGGAACAGGTTCCGTATGCTCTTCAAAAACACCCCAAACTAGAATTCACAGATCAATTGGTATCTTAAACATATACGATCCATTACCGCCGGAAGAAGCGCCCGTGCCTCTGCTGGTCATTTAAACGCCTGCCACATGATAGTGTAACGTTCATCAACTCACAAGAAATGAATCAGGCATACCAAATAATCGGTCTTTGTATATCTTGCCAACAAGCTTCCTAAATGCATCATGAGCTTCTCCAGATAGCTAGCACTGCTACCAAGATGAAGCTCATGAAGGTCAGCTATTCTTGCACGACATCGAGCTCTCAAAGCATACCGTACTTTATTGAACCATGGAGGTGATTCACAACCCTCAAAGAACGTATATCCTTCCATATTTACATGTATGACACTAGAAGCTATTTAAAGGAAAAGTTTCAAAAGTTTGACCAGACCATAGTCAAAGCATGATATATAGATATACAGAGCGAGTATGTATCACCTTCTGTAAGTATTTCGAACTTTTATTCATCCAAGTGATAAATTAAATATTCCAAACATGTTTAGTTGCATAGTGATCAGAGCTTTCAAACTGCACATGACACTAATGGTCGAAATACAGGACATACTTTCGATCTAGAAATTTCATATATTGGTGAGGCAGGCTTTCTGAAAGAGGGCTTATAGACATCAGTTTAACATCAATCCAGTATATCACGCAAATAATTTTTAAATCATGACTAAACACTCAGCTCAACCTCTAAGGATAGCCTTGTGCACAAGAGAATGTGCGGAATTGATATGAAACTTGCAGATCGAATGTTCTTTTCAAGAATTGCATGCAGGAGCAACATATTTGTCAGTTGACAACGTGTGGCACATACAAGTGTTTCATTCATAGAAACATGCAGCAAAAATGCATGTACTTAGACAGAATAGTGAATATTCATGAGGACAGGAAATATAGAATGAGACAATAAACATGTGCTCACCTTTGGTGTTCCTTAGAACGCTCGAGAAACTCTTTAGCAACATCATGGCCTTGATACGATGCAAGCACGTTCCTAACGTCGGGAGGCCTAGCCACAGCAAGAACTGCAATGTGTGTTAGTTTGGTCAAGATTTAACTTTATTAATGACACGATACAAAAGAAAAAAAAATACTTACATTCAAGGAATGGAATCAGATCCACCAGTTGGGTGTCCTCATTTTCAAGCTTCCAAGGTTTGACCTGGACACAGTTTTCAGGCTGCAAGCAAGAATCATAACAGTGTGCACTGATATAGATAACTTGCGCAGGGTTTCTATTCAGCTTTGACAAATCCTGGTGAAACAAGAAAAGAATAAAATCAACAAGAATATCAAAGCACATTGTTATGATGACCAATCTTTTTTAAAGAAATAATATACTCCCTCCGTTTTTCTTTTGTAGTCATTAAGACAAGGATTGGTAGTTCATTTTTAGTTCATATAGTTTGTCTGAAACGTCAACAAATAAAAGACGGAGGGAGTAGTGATTAAGAGTAATGCTTATAACAACAGAAAGTTTATCGGTCATAAAGGCCCCTGGTATGTTATAGAAAGTTTAACTGGGGTATCCACATTTGTATAGAAGTTATAACTTCATATAGGCTTGGAAAAAAATGTGACAGAAGGAATCTACTAACATAAAAAAAATGCATCATATTGCCAAGAAATTAGATAGAGCACTACAATATCCATACCCGAAAATGTTTTCCATCCTTGTACTTAGTTGCAGGTCTGGATAACCTATATCTGATATAACCCTTTGTGTCCAGCCTATCAATCACAGGATCAACATACTGCACGTGGAAAATGATGTTCATGGAAGTTAGGGCGTTATGTTACACAACAATACGAATTCAAAGAAATATAAGACCACTAACCATAGGTGGCTGATCAGAAAACACAACTACTTCATAGAATTGTGCCATATGTTCCACAAAGGCATCAACTCCTGGCCTCTTAAAGGTCCTCCATCCTCTCTCACGCTTCACAGATAGATTAAACATTAATTTCACATTCCTTGGATCACACAACATAGGAAAATATGAATGAATGAATTAACAAAATCTGATGGATTTTAGTATAGTACAATGCTCTTCTTCCTATATTATCATTTATCACAACACAAAAGGGCAACGTTAAATCTAGCAACTGATGGATATTTATACACCTCCTAAAATGTTCTTAATACAATCCACTTTTCTGATTTAAAAAGATTAAAATGACTCAACCATGAAAATGGAACAATGTAGACTTTTCAGGCATGTTTGGTCTGCTGCCACGCATTCATGTGCGCCATGTTTGACATTGCAGTATCCATGGATAATAGCGTACGGAAGCTAGCAATCCATGTGCAGTAATTGTTTTGAGGCTTTCTTTACACTTTCATCATCTTTCTTTATCTTTTCTTGCTAAGTCGTGTGGGTTTTATCTCTAGCTTACACTAACTTGCTTGGGACTAAAAGGCTTTGTTGTTCTTGTTGTTGTTTGACATCACAGCACAATAATCCAAGGGTTATTTCAGCACACCACTAGTTCCTATCACCATACCATATCAGGTACCCCCTTGTTGTTCAACAAATTTTTTAGTTTCAGCTATCTTATCCTGGAGCATATCATCTAGTCTAGTAAAGAAAGTAGATTGCACTCTTCCATCCAACATCAGCAATATACTCTTTCAAGCTATAAATAAGAGGCAATAGGTCAAGCCAGCTGCAGCTCGCGAAACTTTCAGCTTCCTTCCTTCAGATATGCTCATACTCTAGGTGTAGCATTGCTGCAAGCTATCACTAGATGTATTTCTAACAATAATTTGTGCAAAAGAACTTGGCACAAACAATGAAACAAATAACAGGACTCATAATATACCTGCCAGTCTGAGTAGACAAGAGTTTCATTCAGATCAAGAACTAGGGTGAACACATGCCTCTCCTCCGGGAGCAGATCTGGTAGCAGTTTGTCTGATGTGGGCTCAGTAAAGCCCTGGAGTGAAAAGAGAGAGCAATTACGAAGACTTTCAAGAAACAAGCATGTAGAAAAATATTCAAAATTATAAACTGTTACCGACCTGGACATGGTCTTCAATTGTGCTCCTAACATCCAAGTAGAGCTCTATTGCTGAAACAGGAACTGCAGTAACAAAATAACTGAGCTAATCTGGAACCCAACTAGCATTTAGCACGAAAACATGTAGAACTTTAGTATGCATTTGTGTTAGCTAACACTCGTTTCATTATTACTGTGAAAGTGAACATATACATATATTTCCAACACATGTCTACATTTAATTAGAGGACAACTTAACCAGCAAAATTATATGCATAAATATTCCATTTAAACTGATAGTTCAACTCTTCAATCCTATAATGTCCTCCAAAAGCATGCATAGTCTGGTGATGGGGCAATTCAACGAATAGGATAGCAATCAGCATGCGTATCTAGAGTAAGAAACAGGGAAGAGCAACAAAAGCATGGTATAGAGCATAAAAGTCCATACCTTTCATTGCAGTCGAGTAAGCCTTAGCCTTGAACTTCTGCAGGCAAGACAAAGATAATTCACAATGAGCCACAGTTTCACTCATTGGGGGGAAAAGCATTCACTTGTTATTTAAATTCTCGATGCAAGAGAATGGTACTCCAAGCAAGCCCCAACTGGCCTAAGCTGAAATTTCAGTAAAACCCAATCTAAAAAAGAATATTTTTTTCCCCAATTGATGCAACAGTTTGGCCTAGGCAGCTCAATCCAAGGGTACTCCTTAGTTACATTACAAGAGCCTCTCAGATTTCCAGAGGTCAGATGCCTAATCGACTTTGCAAATCACGCAGATAGGAGTGGTAACAAGCAGCAGTAAGAATCGAAAGATTGGCAGTTTACCTCGAACTCGGAGGCATCCTCTGGGACTGTAGGTGCCGTCTTCTTCCTGAACTCCCGCGTCTTCTCCTCCACCTCATCCAGCGAATACGCTAGGGGAACGGAGGCAAAAAAGTCAGAAGAGCAAAACACCAAGGCTAATCCAGACAAAGCAAGCCACTCTGGAGGCGAGATCGCGAGGAGGGGACCGCGGGATCGCACCGTAGCTGACGTATCCGACGCCGCCGAGGGG
>LAPY01000259.1:0-10382 GCA_000970635.1 Eragrostis tef
AAGGTAGGAATAGTAGGCAGAACAGGGGCTGGTAAATCCAGCATGCTTAATGCTTTGTTCCGTATTGTTGAGCTGGAACGAGGGAGGATATTGATCGATGATTGTGACACTTCTAAGTTTGGAATTTGGGATCTGCGCAAAGTTCTTGGAATAATACCACAGGCACCGGTTCTATTTTCAGGTTTGTTTACTGAAAATATACATAGCTGCATTATGTGAATTCCTGTGATATATTTGTTGGGAAATCCAATACGTGCATCTTTCTTATTCCTCAGTGACTTCTTAGTAGTAAATGCTTTCTTATGGTTCTCCAGGTTCTGTTCGATTTAATCTGGATCCTTTTAGTGAGCACAATGATGCGGATCTCTGGGAGGCTCTGGAAAGGGCACATCTGAAAGATGTTATTCGGAGGAATGCTTTAGGATTAGATGCTGAGGTATGTTCTTGTTCATCTCTAAGTTCAAGTGCATCAAGCTATTCTTGGCTGTCATTTTCATTTATAAATGAAACCTGCTGCTACAACATAGTACTACATTTTCATAAGACAGGACCGTTTTCAGTGACAGTCAGTCAGACAAGTGGTTGCATTTTGTACTAACTCTGACAAGTAATAGCATTTTGTACTTTGATTATCGTTATTTTAACTGTGAATGAATATTTGGCATAGGATAATATTTGTAGAAATAGATCAACAGTATGCTACAGGTGTCCCCCCCCGGTCCCCCGAACAATCCTGGATGAATTTCATAAACATGTTTTGGTTTAAGACTGCAATGTTAAACTAACCCAGCTCCATTCTATTGACGTAGGTTTCTGAAGCAGGTGAAAATTTTAGTGTTGGACAGCGCCAGCTGTTGAGTTTAGCTCGTGCTTTGCTGCGAAGAGCAAAGATACTTGTTCTTGATGAGGCAACGGCAGCTGTTGATGTGCGAACTGATGCTCTTATTCAGAAAACAATCAGAGAAGAATTCAAAAGTTGTACAATGCTCATAATTGCTCACCGCTTGAACACTGTCATTGACTGTGACAGGTTACTTATTCTGAGTTCTGGGCAGGTATGCTCAAGTAAACCTTCTTTCTTCATTGTCACGTGTACCAATGCGTTAGTATTTCATGCCATTTGTTGATTATTGTTATATGTTGTTTTAATGTTAGGTTTCCTGTATCTTTCTACACAAAACTATATTCAACATGCTGACTAGTTCTTAGATGTTACCCGGGAATCTTCATAATACTAAATCTGACCAAACAAGTCGACTATCACTAACTGTTTGGGTGTCAAATAACTGTTCGCTATCGTTTTTATTTATTTTGTCATGCTGTACTTTACTACTGGTCTTCCATATTGCTATGCAATCATCTACCTCATGCCTGAATCACCTTGTGTTTCCTTTACCAGAGACACTGGAATAGATCCATTTCATTCCAATAATTAACACCTGGAATATGTTAATGCTGCACTTTTTCAGATACAAATCAGACTTGGTCTTGTCTCCAAACTTTGTATTTGTTTTTTGCCAATTCAATTTCTGTATGCTGTATTTCAGGTATTGGAGTTTGATTCTCCTGAGAATCTTCTGAGAAATGAGGAGAGTGCTTTCTCCAAAATGGTCCAGAGTACAGGACCTAGCAATGCAGAATACCTCAAGGTACTCTTTGCATCAAATACAACTTTCCTTTTTCTAATCTTGCTGTGCCCACGAATAGTTTATGCCCCTCTTTTCCATCCAGTATGCACACAGGAGAACTGTGTGTTATTGTATTAAGAGATATGTAAACCGAAACAAGATAAGTAGGTAAAGAAACAAGCAAACAAATTTATGTATGCTAATTCGTTTTTCTTAAAAAATGATCAACAGAGTCTTGCATTTGGAAGTGGAGAAGAGAGGTCGCGAAGGGAAGAAAGCAAGTTGCAAGATATTCAGAGGAGATGGGTTGCATCAAACCGATGGGCTGAAGCTGCCCAGTTTGCACTCGCTAGAAGCCTCACATCGTCACACAGTGACCTCCTTGCACTGGAGGCTGCTGAGGGAAACAACATTCTGAGGAGGACAAAGGATGCTGTGATAACTCTGCAGAATGTCCTAGAAGGGAAGCACAATACTGAAATTGAAGAATCTTTAAATCAGTATCCAGTTCCAGCTGATAGGTGGTGGTCATCTCTTTACAAAGTTATCGAAGGTATGGCTGCTGCTAGTAACTTGTTTAACCAGGAGAATATCTTTTTCCTTCGTCTTTTTACCATGCTTCGACTTGGACAAGTTTTACTGGAATAATGGCCGTTAGTTTCTCAAAACTAATGACCATTTGTTTAAGGATAAATTTATAATTGAAATATTAATTAAGGAATTTACATTATATACCACAGATGACAGCTATTAGGCCATGCCCAATAACTAATAACAATGAATAAATAATTTAATAGATTAATAAGGAATTAATCAAATTACTAATTTCATTTTATTATAAAAATGAAATTACTATTACAGTTTATCACTCTTATTTTTTCCAATATTTTTGATAAAATATTGGCCATTAATAGTAGATTTTTGAGCCTCTCAAAAGAAAAATAGTAGATTTTTGAGATCAGATCTGCACTGTCGGATTAAACTAATGGCCGTTAGTTTTGTGAAACTAATGGTTATTATATTGGACTGTTAAACTGCTCTTAACTTAAGGTCACATGAATGATTTACTTCAATGACCCAATGCTAATGCTAATGTTCAGAGACAACGTAATGTATAGGACATTTTATGTGGAACCAAGTGACTAGTGAAGAAACAGAATAACAGATACAATTGTCTTGCATCTACATCTCAATTCTAGAACACATATCTTTCAACCTTCAGTGCCATGGTATTCATTTGTATATGCTCAGAATTAGGCTATGTTTTCCTAAAGGGAATTAAACTTCATTTAAACGGCGTCTAGCGTTTAGACGGGTGACCATTGTCTATGTTTAAACGGCTGTTTAGCCCGTTTAAATGATCCTTTAGCCTGTTTAAATGGCCATTTAAACAGATTAAACGCGAAACAATGGTCGACCGATTATCTACCGCTTACATGGGAATTAGGCTATTTGCATTCGATCATGGAAGAAATAGGAATATAACAGCTTGTGTGTGTGTGTGTGTGTGTGTGGGTGTGTGTGTGTGTGTTTTGGAATCACACGCATGCCTACCTCTTTCGCTCTGTATACTGATTCGTATGTATTTCTTTCAGGCCTTGCCATGATGAGCAGATTGGGCCGTAACCGTCTGCAACAACCTGGTTACAGTTTTGAGAACAACGGTTCTCTTGACTGGGACCAAATGTAGATTTAGTTGAGTTTAGCACTGCTGGCCCATGAAGTCACGCATTGTGGAGTAGGTTGGAGGTGTAGTCATTTCCGGCGGGTTTGATACTTTGCTTGCGACAAACATATAACATGCAGCTATAAGTATGGTTCTGATGCCTCCGTCCATAGAAACAATGAATACCTTTCAATTTTATGCTAAAGCGGGACAACTCCGGAACAATTGTCAATTCCTCAAGGGTTGTAATTTCATTTCCACACTCACAGGCAGTGTACGTGAAATTTTGATAACTTGTGCAGATGCAAATCCTTTCTCGGAAATACATGCTTGTGCAGATCGTGTGTACTTGTTTTCTTATATCTTGCGCAATATTGTCCTGTCTTCTCGTTTCACTATTTCTCCGGACCAGCACTAGTAAATTCTGCGGAGGCACAAAGCACAGCCGCCAAGCGCCATTCCTCATTATAGACTGCAAAATTCATTATGACTTGTATATTAATGCAATAGAATACGGTGTAGAGGTTATTGGACATCGAGTTGTAAGAGTGAGCTTGGTCCTGGGTTTTGAGTCTACTAGAGATACTTCTATGAAAATTAATGAGTCTTGCGTTGTGAGGTGAAGTATTAGGATATCAAAATAATTAAAAAGTGAGAGCTTGGTGCTGGATTTTGAGTGCTACTGAGATACTTATGAAAATTAACGAGTCTTATGTTTTGAGAAGTACTAGGATATAAAAATAATTAAAATGGTCCACGCTGTTGGTTGCCAGTCAATGTAGTTTGCCTATCGGCTCTAACTCCTCAACCGTTTCTTTTCGTGAGTCAGATTTAATCATTTTTATATATTTTTTTTGAATATCCATGACCATTGAATTCAGTTATATGAATCATATTTGATGCATTATGCAATCATTTTTTTTCAAAGATCATGAACGTCTGTTTTCGTTTCATGAATCATATTTAATACATTTTACCAATTCGTTCAAAGATTCACCAACATTTATTTTTCGTTTCATGAGTCATATTAAATGCACTTTTCCAATTTGTTCAATGATTCATGAACATTGAATGTAATACTACCAGACTAATTTTAATGTAATTGAACTAGGTTCAAGATTGTTGGCTACAAACGAATACTGGCTAAAACTGAGATATATAGCAGAAAAAAACACTGCACACTTAAAGTTTGTATATGCAATAATGTAATATACTACCAGCATAGAGATTCTTGGACATTAATTTGTACGAGTTTTGTTGTTTATGAGCTATGATCGGTAGTGTGTGACATGATTAATAATAACTTATGAGATGCAGTGCTAGGATATCATAACAAAATTACATCTAACTAATGTTGCATGAATATCGATGCAAATATTCATAGACACATATCTTCTATCATTACTCGAATTTAATTCATTTTGCCAATTTGTTAAAAGATTCATGTACTTTTTCATGACACGGATATGACTGCAAATATTTTGCCAAATTTGCTAGAATATTTTTTTATTTAAAACATCATCTCTTGCTTTATAACTCATTTTTAATGCAATTCTACCGGTTCAATGATTCTTGCACATTATTTTTCAGCCTTGCTCAGGTTATATTCCTCTATAAAATGAAGTGTGTGGTGGCATAGAAGTCAAGTTAGCATCTACATCATAGCGTTGCAGGATGACTACAAAAGTAGAGGTGGTTAGAATTCTTGTCTTTGCTTTAGCTTTTACAATGCATCAAGCTTGGGGCGAGAAGGATTGCCAGGATGAGAAAATAAGGTTCAAGACAAAATGCACTCCATTCGTAGAAAACGGTCCTTTCTACACGACTCCGACACACTCTTGTTCTTGTTGTCAGACTATTCGGGAAATAGACATGCCTTGTGTATGTCGTATCATCACACCTAAGGAGGAGAAAGAAATAAATGTATTTAAGACGGCTTGGGTTGTCCATGCTTGCGGAAATCCGCTGTCACAAGGAACTAAATGCGGAAGTGAGTGATTCTGTCCAAGTTCTTAAAACTTAGAATCTATTTGTCTTTGTTGATTATATTATGTTAGCGGGATATATAAATAAACAATTTGACCTTTGCTTTTCAGGCATGACTGTTGGGGCCAAGGCGTCGCCACCACCAAGGGCACATGACTGATGAATTTATAAGGGCACATGACAGAAAATAAATAAATGATAAAAATGTCTTGAGATAAACTTGCTTATGTTGTCATTTATTTCTCCTGTCTAAAATGGCTGTCCTCGGTACATAGCATGGAAGTTCGACCTGAGTCGATCCATTGCTCTCTAGAATCTATATCTGACAGAGCTCCGGCTCCAACTCTTACTCGAGGAGGCTCCTCCTCTAGCTACTCCCCGTGCAGCAGGGGAACAAGGCGATCCTCCCTTGTTCAGCTGCTTGCTTGCAGAGCCGTTTTCGCATGATGATCAGCTCGCCAACCTCTCGTAGTATGTTGCATCGTTCTGGTCCGCACGCCTCGCCCGTCGTCCGCTTCCAAGTGGCAGCTGCCCTCCTCTCCGCCGCAGCGTCCTCACGGAGTTGTGAGTGGCCGGCCCAGGTGTTGGCCATGACCCATGAGTCGGAGCAGCCAACGGAGGGGGCTTTCGGTGCCGCAACTCTGAAGTCCATTGACTACTGCTTCTGGCACGAAATTCAGACATCCTCTGAGCCATCATCAAGCTCCATCGCGTAGGAAAGAACAATGCTGCTTTCCTTTATTAGATCGATCAATCGAGTCCACTTGGAGCTATATGGTTGTGATTACAAACAATTAATGGTGGGGTTTGTTCATCTAACAATCTATACTACTGGCTCACCATGATTACAACTAATGGGAGACAAAACTGGGAGAACATATAGAAGAAACACAACGAATGTATACGCGCCCGCTCTCAGTCGAAGAGCTCCCACTGTGGTGTGGCCGGCGCATCGAACGTCTCCCACTTGGTGGTCACGACGACCGCCTGTAATCGAGCGTTGGAGACCTTGAGCACGTCCAGCGTCTCCACGCATTTCTGCACCCGCTTTGCCTGCACATATCACATCGATGAAATTTAGAACGCACGATATGACTGAGATGTAATCAGGTTCATTTACAGGGTATGATGAGCCTTGTTGATGGAATTGTTTGCCATCATTTTAGACACAAAAGTAAACGAACTTCTCTATCGTGATCGTCTTTTCCCGCTTTGAGGTGTCTGGTTTTTTCCCCCCTAATCAATCAGCCCACTGAGGCCTCCGCTTCTCGTCGTAAGTCGCAACCATCTGCGTTCCTTGCTATACACTCTTTGCAATTCCAAAAGAACATCCTTTATAAAGGGAAATCATCAGAAAACACGCTCTTTAGAGAACAATCGAGGAGCAGGGAATCGCCTGACAGTAGCAGCAGGGAAAAGGCTGTAGGTGGAATTCTTGCCTCTGGCCCATGCATTTTCTAGAAAGAAGCCAATGAACCTGTGACGGTTTTGGGGGGCAAGTAGGACACTCGCCCACCGATGATAGGTGACAGACAGTTCCCTCATGAAATCTTGCAATGCTCGACCACTCAAAAGGCGAGATATTTCCTACTTTTTTTTCGAAAACCGAGATATTTCCTACTGATATTATTGCTACTGTACCATGACCAATTGGACGGTGCCCTAAAACTGTCTCGATTCTCCTGCTAGGCTTTCTGCAGTGAGTGTAGGTGTACCTGAATATTCTTCTGCGAAGAGGAGTCCCCTAGTGCAGGTATGCTCTCCAGCTTCACCGCGTGCCGCATCAGCAGCTCGATCAGCGTCGTGATCTGCACCTCCGCCACTTTCTTCCCTCTCGTGATCGACTTCTCCATGCTGCTTACCTAAGACAAAAACAGGAAACATCTCTCCTGATCAGCATTATAAGAATCCCATCATGAAAGAAAGAAGAAGCAATGATGGATAGATGCATTCCAGCAGGCGCACATCCTTGTCAGGGATGTGTTCCTGTTGCTATATGTATAAATGGACTCAGGGACCACGGAGAAACTGCCACCGCATGACCACATCGGCAGGACATCCATCGATGCAAAATCAATTGGTGCACCTAATTCCTTGAACGGATTACTCAACTCGCCATTCAATGCAGTGCATCATCCCCACTCCCATGCTTGCATGTCCGAAGCAGCACGGAATGGCACCATTGACTCGCACCAAAAAACAACAATGCCATCTCTTTTTATATACGCTCCAGATAAGCTTCTTAAACTGTCGTTATTTTAACGGTTTCGCTAATTTCTTATCTCAAACAGCGACATAAGTGCTAGCAGGTTGGCCACTGCTGTGCTGAATTGAACAATGGACCTACCTGGTCGGCAAGCTTGTCAACCTCCAGCGCGATGGCGCCGATGGCGCGGTTGGCGCTCTCGATCTTGGCGTTCTTTTGGCGCTCGATGTACCGCCGCTCCAGGCTCGCCGGGTCCTCGGCCAGCACCAGCTTCGACTTGTTCTTCACACCGCATGCGTCGAGGTAATCCGAGTTGCTCCGCACCCTGCCTTTGTACGTCAGCTGTTGGTCCGCCGGCTGCAGCCCCGTTCTCGGCGCCAGCAGCTTCTTCAGCTGCCCTGCACAGATACGGATCACGCAATTAGCGCGGTAAAGTACAGATGATTATTCCCCTGCAACTACTGCCTACTGCTCACCGGCATTTGGCTACAAATTAACGCGTATGAACAATGATCTGACGGAATTGCCCTGTACTTTTTGCTCTGCTGGTGATGGTTTAATGGATCTCGGGGACCAAATCACTGCGATCAGGTCTACCATTGTACGATGTCTAAATATAATGGTATGAGTTGTCTAGTACTACAGTGCAACAGAATATCGTCACTTGCGACCATGCTCCAGTTGTGTATGCTTCGCCAAAAATGACAACATTTTGGTAGAAAACACAAAAAGTCAAGTCGTGGACTCTAGTTTGCAGATAGCCATTTGTTGAGCTCGTTTGCAGCATGGTTCCAAGAAAGAAAAGGTGAAACACACATATGGGCTACCTCACTGAGAGATGATGCCATAGAACGTGGTGCGCATGCGACACTCCTCCCTATAACCATTTTTCATTCACTGCAGGAGACCGGTGAGCATACGCCGTGAACGAAGCATTGTGCCGATCACTTGCAGCTAAGGCCCCGTTTGGAAACTAAAATCTATTACAAAAATTTGGATTTTGGATGAGATTTTAAAATCTAGCTTTTGCCTAAAATCTGGTGCTGGTGCTGGTGCTGCTGTTTGGAGTCCAGCTTCTAGCAGCTACTTCACTTTTGAGGAGCACGTGGGCCCTACTTGGCTGGTCCCATTCTGTTGCTCGTGGGAGGTGGAAGGAAAGGATCATGACCGATAGATTCTATGGCAGATGCAGTAATTACCCTGTTCGCCTGGCTGCTTTGCAGCGGCTGTTTTGCAGCAGCTACAGTGTTCCAGTTATTTCTTCTGCATCTGCTACAGTGTTTCTGCAGCAGCTACAGTGTTTGCAGTTATTTTTCTGCAGCCGCAGCTGCAGCCTTGCGAACAGCCCAAATATTTCTTAAAGAACCGAGGGCAAAATAGTAATTTGGTCGTCCAGCAGCTGCTGGAAGCTAGTCCGCTCCAGCTTCCGAGATTTTAAGAATCTGCACCTTCAGATTTCAAAAGCTGTGATAGAATCCGTCACGTTTGGAAGCATGCCTTCTGGCTTTTGGATTCTCAAAATTTAGGGGCTTCCAAACGGGGCCTAAAGGTGTCGGTGCAACGGGACAAACGAGTCAAAACTCAAACGTGCCAGTGGCATGGCTCCAGGCCGTCCGATTCGGCCGGCCGTACACGTGGAGCCATCATGCCCCTGGATTCCAGGCATCCAGCTACACTCGCGTCCTCGTTGCTTTGTCGGGGAAAGAGCTTCTTGTCACTGCAGACCGAGTGCTGCAGCAAAGTGAGGGCAAAGCAAGCCCCGGCCGGCTTCACTGATCACTAAACTGATTGATTAATTAGCCTCGTGATCTGCATACGTACCGGCACTTGCATCGCATTGGAGCAGACAATGCCGGGATTTCACGGAAGGAATCGTTCCAGTACGGCCTTGTGCATAAAGTCAATGTTGTTTTGCTAGTACTCCTAAGCACGGACTCTGAAGTATGAATATCAAATGGATTAGTTTTCCTGGCATATTTGAGGTCTTGAGGACGATCACTGGTGGAATATATTTGCTGGGGCAGCAAAGCCGGCGGTAATGGACAAAAGATTTTGGATTCTGGAGCAGAGAATTTTGAGCTTCACGAAGCAAATTCACAGCGCGCCCCACGCTCACGGGCTCGTACCAAGAATATTCCTGGCATTTCGTTTCTTTCCGTTTGTATACGTACGCTAAAATAAGAAGAGAAAACAGCGAAGGAAATGATGAAAAGGGACATGCGTCGCACTCGCTGTCCTACTATCGCGGCGGCGTCAATTCCTCCACGCGGCACGGCCGGAAGCTATGGTGATTTTTAAATGGCAATTTAAACTATAGAAGTGCAGATCTTTTTTGTTTTAAAATATCTCGCACTCAAGCAACGATTGCCAGCACTGAGTTTTAAAAGTTTTCCGGAGGCCAAAACTTGGATAAAAATATAGATTTGAGAAAACGAATAATGTTTTCCCTCACCTACTACTTGATTACTAGATTCATCGCCGTGATTAACGAAGAAGCAAACGACCTACACGTCCCAGGGAGACGGGAAAACGAAACGAAAATCTTAGAAATGGTGAACAAATTTCTGTTTCTTTCTCTGTCTCGTTGTACGGGGAAACCATCGAAGACGACAGAAAATTACGTTAATGGAGCCGCAATTAAGCGCGGTTACTCGACGCGAAAAGCAGAGCTTTTAACGAAAGCGAAGGCGAGGGAACAGACAAGCACTCACCGAACGTGGCAATGGGGGAGACGGGGACCTCGTGCCGCGCGGCGCCATACTTGACCCGCACCCTGATCTCCGGCGGCGGCGGCCTGGGCGGCGCCTTTCCTCCTCCTCCGTCCTCGCGCGCCTGCACGACCATCCCGCTCGGCCGGACCTCCCAGCCCGCTCTCTCCTCGGCGGGACCCGCCACC
>LAPY01000259.1:36160-46645 GCA_000970635.1 Eragrostis tef
GGGGGGGGTTGCCTATCTGCTTTTATTTGTTGCGGCCAAGGATTTTTTTAAAAAAAAGGTGATGTAGCCTACCACAAAGATTTGGCGGAAGTCTGCATTGGAGGCTTGGACTGGATTGGATATTGCGACTGACCAGCACCGGTTATTTTTTTTTACTAATATTTCTCATAGATAAAGGGGAAAACCCTATATTACCAGGGGTAGAGCGTGCCTGAGCGTGTTACCATGCATATGACAAACTTAAGGCAAGAGTTTCCGACATGCACTGTAGTATCGTTGAAAAACGGAAGTCGTACGTACACTTGTCGTCGAGTAGATAATCATCGATCGATCAGCAAAGAGAAACGCAGTGCCCAGCTCCCATCGTTCTCCATCAGTCATGTTCTCACGGAGAAGCGAAGCGAAGCTACCCGCCACGTACGCAGCTACAAAACTCGGGTCCCGCCGGAGCGTGACGTGGAGGCCCAGTGACACGGACCGAGCGACCGGGGGCCGGGCCGGGTCCTGTTCCTCCCTCCCGCGTTGCTGAGGAGCGAGCGGACGTGCTTTTTTTTTCGCTCAAACATTTCGCTCTCACACTCTTTTTTTTTTCTGTTTTAATAACTGAAGACTTCCGCTTAGCTTGGCTCACCAACTCGCCGCGCCCTCTTCTTTTATTTAAGCAGCAACCGCCAAACCAAACCAAACGGAGAGAGAGAGAGAGAGAGAGAGAGAAAAATAAATCTAGCAACGTCTAGTCTATAGCTGCGCAGGTGAGCAGGAGGAGCGCCGAAGAAAAGTCAAAGAGGGCTCTCGATCCGAGAGCTCCTTCTCGCCACCTTCGTCTTCCTCGCACACTCCGCCTACCGCGCACGTTTCCCATCCCCCATATCCTTAAACCACGCCCGCCACCGCCGCCTTATTGCTCACCTCGTGCAGTCGCGAGCGCTGCTTCCGCTCTATCGCTTCCCCCAATCACGCACCTGTGGGCGGCAGGCCAACTGATTGCGCCGTACCGGTCCGGAGAGCTGCTCACCCCTCAGCTCACCGGTGCAATCTATCTGCAGGTGAGTCTCGGTTCTCTGATGTTCAGATTTCGTCTGTAATAAGATGGCTCCTTTTGATGGGTAGTTTTGCTAAACTAAGAGGGCGATTGACCGGGCGGTCTCTGCTGTACGCTGTGCTCTCTTCTCTTCTGTTCTTCTGAACCTTGTCAAGCAGATCGCCGTTGCTTCTGCTAAGTTCCTGGATTTGTTCGGTCGATTTTGAGTGGTTTCGCTTCTTCGTCCACCTACTGGTGTTTCCATTTGGTCAACGTTGTTGGGATTTAGGGAGGGAGGAGAAAACAAGAGTGCCTTTCTGTTGTTGTTATCGACAATTCAGTGCGCTACCGTTGCGATAACCTCTAATCTGATTGCCTCATTGCACCATATAGATTTGATTGGAATTTACATTCAGTTGTTAACATTTGCTTCGACGCGATGATGCGTCAATCCAACGCAGACTTAGAGCCTGGTAGAAATGTGTACTGTTAGCTAATTTCCACACTCAAACGAAGGTAATTGGTCCGTTTTGGTTCTGTTTGGTGCTCGTTCCTGTCGGGAGATTAGTAGGGCCTGGTCGTCATTCAATGCGACAGCCCATACTTCGTTTATTCAAATTGAATATACCAAATGGGAGAGCTGACTTTCTCGTTGACTTGTTAAAGCTTCCTTGCAGTTTAAGCCTAAAACCTATGTGCGCGGTTTCACATTTTCACATCTTCCTATCTTTACCGCATGGAGACCTCCAACAGTATTAAACATAGTACACGATGAGTCGGTAGATGGTCAGGTAGCCGATCAACTTCATGCAAAGTGGTTTGATGTTGCTAGAATTGTTCTATCAAGAGCTCTAACTGGCAAGTTTGTTACACAAAATCTGCCATTTGACTCCGGAGATACTAGTCGCGCGCTTCTTTCTTTTTGGTTGCTTTACTGTCCCAACTCATCTATTGAATCCTTTTCTGATTTCAACATCTCTTTGTTTTCAGAATTTCGCTTCTAAGGATCCCTTTTGCTTGGACACCGCTGCAATTGTATTTTTGTGAAGCCTAAGAATATGGGAAACTGCTTGTTTGGAAAGGGCGAACAAGCTGTTGAAGGTGATGATGGTTAGCAATTTCTGCCTATCTTAGCATCGCTCCATACGTTAGATGTTCAAACAATTTTCAATTCTTATATGTGCTTTTTTTTGTTTGTTCCAGGTGAACACAGAGTGAAAGTGTTTTCTTACAATGAGTTGAGAAAGGCTACGCAAGATTTTAGTGGCGCAAATAAGATTGGCGAGGGTGGTTTCGGTTCTGTCTTCAGGGTAAATATCCACAACCTTGTTCAACGCTCCATCAGTGCCTTGTATTCACAGTATGATGAAACTGCTGTGCTAAGTGCTCACAATTCAATTTGGTTGATCAGGGAGTACTTAAAGATGGTACAACAGTGGCAGTGAAGGTTTTGTCAGCTACTTCAAGGCAAGGTGTCCGGGAGTTCTTAACTGAACTCACAGCAATTTCGGACATCAAGCACGAAAATCTTGTCACTCTTATTGGTTGCTGCGCTGAAGGTTCTCATAGAATTCTTGTTTACAACTACCTTGAGAACAACAGCCTTTCACAAACATTGCTAGGTCAGACAATGTCCTGCCCAACATCGCCATCTATCTTCCATCTTTGTTTAAATTTCGTGCTTACAAATGCTATGGCTATGCTATTTCAGGATCCAGATACAGCAATATTCGATTTAATTGGCGTGCTCGTGTTAAAATTGCTGTGGGTGTTGCCCGTGGACTTGCATTTCTTCATGAGGAAATCCGTCCTCCTATTATCCACCGGGACATAAAGGCGAGCAACATTCTTCTTGACAAGGACCTTACACCAAAAATTTCTGATTTTGGTTTGGCGAGGCTCCTACCACCTAATGCAACTCATGTGAGCACCCGAGTTGCAGGCACATTGTAAGCATATTCCCCATTCCGTTTTTTAGGCTTCTTTCATGCAATGCACTGTCGTTCTGACTACTTGTTTCAATTCTTTCAGAGGTTACTTGGCTCCTGAATACGCAATCCGAGGTCAAGTGACAAAGAAGTCCGACATCTATAGTTTTGGTGTTCTTCTGTTAGAAATTGTTAGCGGCAGATGCAACACCAACACAAGATTACCTAGTGCAGACCAATTTCTCCTTGAGAGGGTAAGCTCTCCTTGTCACTTCAGTCTTGTCCCATATGAATCAATGTGTCCTGAACCAACCATTATGCAAGTAAAAGAGTATTGACCTTGGCAAATATGCTACTATTCTTGCAGACATGGGTACTCTATGAGGAAGGGCGTTTAGATGAGATTATAGATATCGACATCGGGGACGACCTGGACGTTGAGGAGGCATGCCGATTCTTGAAGGTTGGCCTGCTATGCACACAAGATGCAATGGCACGCCGTCCCAATATGACCAATGTCGTCCGGATGCTCATGGGAGAGAAGAGAATCTCCATAGAGAAGATCAGTAGGCCGGCCATGATCACCGACTTTTCAGATCTCAAGGTCAGCAACAAAGAGCAAAGACCGAACGAGACACGCTCCCCGACAAAGTCATTCAGCACAACAGAACCATTCTCGTCGTCAGAGACGCCTACACAATCATCTATGTGAACATTGGACAGAATGTTTTTCCGTTTGTATATTGTGCGATAGATGGCTTAGGTTGCCTGCAAATTTTTGAAGAGTTTTTTGTTAAATTTGTTATGAGGGAGGATCTGATAGGTGGCTTATTGCTTCTTTGTATGCTGTAAATATTGAAGCGAAGATGATCAAGATAAGCTTTGCAAATGTCACTTCAATGTCATACATATTCTTGATAGATTTATCGCTTAACACTTTATCTTAGAGAACCTTATCGTAGCATCACTAGGCGGTTCTTTTTCAATAATTTTTTTTATCCTTTTTCAATAAATTGGTCGAATGCTAGTAAAAAAAATGTTAGTCTTGTTTCTAAAGGTGTGCCTGACGCTGACAGTGCGTCATGCCGATGTCGGCAGGAAGATTTGCCAACTGTCGCATTTCTCATCAGTACAGAAATTGTCAAAGTGGCTCCTAGCTACTGAAGAGATGGCGACAGACAGTCGACATGGAGCAACGAACTGATCAAAACGCTTACTTCCCGAAGCAGAAAACGAAGTGTTACTAGGGACAAACGCGTCCCCGTCGTCATCAGATCGCGCAAAGATTGTTGCCAAAATTGCCCGGCATGAACATGTCAAAAAACCTCTCCAAATTGCTGCTTCGTCAACCATTATAAAGTAAGATTGACCTATGCATCAGTCAGAGATCACATATTCGCATTCGCATCATCGGGTCCTTCTGTCAGAGCTCAGTTCAACGCCTGTCGCAGGCGAGCAATACTGCCAGCCACTCTGGAGGATGTTCTGCAGGGGGGACAAAACCATCGGCGAAGTAAGCGACGTTGACAAACTTGATCAGAAGAATCATGAAAAAGACGGACGAAACGAAAGACAATCCTCACGACCTGTCCCTGGCCAAACTCGTTCACTGACAAATCTGGGCATGCCACTGACTTGCTGATGGCAAGTACACGATAACCTGAAACCTGTATATATTCACAGAAAGTACTGAAGAAAGCATGAGATGAAACAACAGCTTTTTCCCAGCCACACGTGATTGTCTGAGCTTATTGCAACATTCTGATAGCAGTACGACAATGCCAGAAATCAAGGCTACAGAACCGTGTAAACGTCAAAAGTTACAATATTTTTTAGCATTGACGCATCCCATAGCGGAAACAAGAATTTCAGCAATCAGTGGACACGTCATAATTTTCAGCAAGGACGATGAATAAAGAATACTGCATAGATTTCATAGCAGACTGAACAAAGAATTCTGAAGAGTTAAAAAATGAAGTTCCAGGTAAACTGAACTGAATGCTCTATGCTCTCAAAACATTGAATTGAGAGCTCCACGAAAACAGGGGTGTGTCATTATAGAGAGTAGCTAAAGGGCAGCAAGAAATGGTTGGCTTGCTAGATGAGTGCGCATATACTGAAACAATGATCACTCAGCACCCCATTATTGCACAATTGTAAACAAAGACACCGGCACGCTCCTTCACCGAGAGCACCTCCCAGTCAGCACCGCTGTCCCCGCCTTCAGGGCACCAAGAATGCAGCAATATTACTTCACCACGAGGTCCTCTATGGCCACCAACGACCAGCAATCTGTCGCCGCAAGCCTTGAAAGCTAGGCCCCAACCATTGGAAGAGTCAGCTCTCACAGGTAATGGCTTCACTATGTTCCAGATGTTATTTGCTTTATCATATTTCTTAACAACATTCGTCAACTGGTCAGCTGCGTAGAGCTGATTATTCACAACAGCGACTAGAGGAGGCGACTGAGAGGCGCTCGTCCCTCCAGGGTACATGGCAAGTATTCTTCTCCAGGTCCTTGTTTCAAGATTATATTCCTCTCCACAAGTCAATGAATCCCTATGGCTTGACACCCCCCCAATGACATAAAACTTCCCATCCATGAAGAAACCTGAAGAGAGCCTCCTTGCCAAGTTCATGTCTGGTAAAGTCTCCCAGCGGCCAGTCTCTGAGTTGTACAACTCAGCAGATTTGAGGACCTGTCCATTCTTATCACAACCACCAGCAACAATAGCAATCTCACCTGAGCTACCCGAGGCAAAGAGACAGCGGGGCAGATTCATTGGAGTGCATCGGGACCAACTGCGAGTCAGTAAATCGTACAGCCAAATAGCGAGGCCAGTATATTCTCGGCCAAAGACAAGCAGCTGTGTCCCGACGGCAAGCGATTCCTTGTCTGCACAGGAGAAGCACTCGTCGCATGGCATTCTTGGAAGCCTCATCCATCGCTTTCGTGAAGGATCAAATGCTTCCCAGGGCATCAAACTACAAGCCAGATAAACCCAATGCTCAATAATGCCATATTTCCTCCGCAGCTTGTACAGATACCCACTGTTAATCAACAGATTAAACCTTTTGTTCACACAAGAAAGCGACGGGTAATCTGATCTGCTTGTCCAAGCAAGGCAGTCTTGAGCAAGGTCATCATGAAGGCCAGGAAAGAAGCAATCATTTGATCTGTCACCACTTGAATCACCTCCCGACTGAGTGCTCAGAGCAGGTTTCTGCTTCAGCAGTTCCCCTTCTTCACTATCCCAATCTGAAGCAAATGAAAAATATACACCTAATTCCGAAATATCACAGCTATGTTGTTCATTCACATCAGAGTATTTCTTCGAGTCACTGGAGAAGTACTCATTCCTGACCAAAAAAAAGTAAGCAAGTATGTACTTCTGCCAGGAATGCTGATCCTGCTGATCAAACATCCTAAAGAGATGCAGAACCACAGAGCCTGGAACCGCAACCATGCTTTTCGAGTTGCAATCTTGCAAATCTTCCATCATTCCTCTGATTTATGACACAAACTCAAGGACACAGAAGTTCAAAAGTTCACAGACCCCTTCTGAAAAAGACGAAGGCAAGATACCATCAACAAATTGCACAACATTCTTTGAAGTGTTTTACAGATATTCGGGATTAAAAATCTAAAACATTGTAAATATGGATATATTAAACTGACAAAAGAATAAAAATAATTTGGAGATATTTAAAACTTTGCAAGATCATTAAAAAAGCGAAGTAATAAACTATAATGCTGGAAATCTCTAAGACATTCTTCCACAGAAACGTCGAGGTCCAGCTCAAAGCTGCTCTCTGGTTGTTGAAACTAAGTTTATTAACAAGAATATGGCAGCAAAAGGCAGACAAACAAATCGACCAACGACCAGCAATCTGTCGCCGCAAGCCTTGAAAGCTAGGCCCCAACCATTGGAAGAGTCAGCTCTCACAGGTAATGGCTTCACTATGTTCCAGATGTTATTTGCTTTATCATATTTCTTAACAACATTCGTCAACTGGTCAGCTGCGTAGAGCTGATTATTCACAACAGCGACTAGAGGAGGCGACTGAGAGGCGCTCGTCCCTCCAGGGTACATGGCAAGTATTCTTCTCCAGGTCCTTGTTTCAAGATTATATTCCTCTCCACAAGTCAATGAATCCCTATGGCTTGACACCCCCCCAATGACATAAAACTTCCCATCCATGAAGAAACCTGAAGAGAGCCTCCTTGCCAAGTTCATGTCTGGTAAAGTCTCCCAGCGGCCAGTCTCTGAGTTGTACAACTCAGCAGATTTGAGGACCTGTCCATTCTTATCACAACCACCAGCAACAATAGCAATCTCACCTGAGCTACCCGAGGCAAAGAGACAGCGGGGCAGATTCATTGGAGTGCATCGGGACCAACTGCGAGTCAGTAAATCGTACAGCCAAATAGCGAGGCCAGTATATTCTCGGCCAAAGACAAGCAGCTGTGTCCCGACGGCAAGCGATTCCTTGTCTGCACAGGAGAAGCACTCGTCGCATGGCATTCTTGGAAGCCTCATCCATCGCTTTCGTGAAGGATCAAATGCTTCCCAGGGCATCAAACTACAAGCCAGATAAACCCAATGCTCAATAATGCCATATTTCCTCCGCAGCTTGTACAGATACCCACTGTTAATCAACAGATTAAACCTTTTGTTCACACAAGAAAGCGACGGGTAATCTGATCTGCTTGTCCAAGCAAGGCAGTCTTGAGCAAGGTCATCATGAAGGCCAGGAAAGAAGCAATCATTTGATCTGTCACCACTTGAATCACCTCCCGACTGAGTGCTCAGAGCAGGTTTCTGCTTCAGCAGTTCCCCTTCTTCACTATCCCAATCTGAAGCAAATGAAAAATATACACCTAATTCCGAAATATCACAGCTATGTTGTTCATTCACATCAGAGTATTTCTTCGAGTCACTGGAGAAGTACTCATTCCTGACCAAAAAAAAGTAAGCAAGTATGTACTTCTGCCAGGAATGCTGATCCTGCTGATCAAACATCCTAAAGAGATGCAGAACCACAGAGCCTGGAACCGCAACCATGCTTTTCGAGTTGCAATCTTGCAAATCTTCCATCATTCCTCTGATTTATGACACAAACTCAAGGACACAGAAGTTCAAAAGTTCACAGACCCCTTCTGAAAAAGACGAAGGCAAGATACCATCAACAAATTGCACAACATTCTTTGAAGTGTTTTACAGATATTCGGGATTAAAAATCTAAAACATTGTAAATATGGATATATTAAACTGACAAAAGAATAAAAATAATTTGGAGATATTTAAAACTTTGCAAGATCATTAAAAAAGCGAAGTAATAAACTATAATGCTGGAAATCTCTAAGACATTCTTCCACAGAAACGTCGAGGTCCAGCTCAAAGCTGCTCTCTGGTTGTTGAAACTAAGTTTATTAACAAGAATATGGCAGCAAAAGGCAGACAAACAAATCGTCCTCTCCACAAGTCAATGAATCCCTATGGTTTGACACACCCCCAATGACATAAAACTTCCCATCCATGAAGAAACCTGAAGAGAGCCTCCTTGCCAAGTTCATGTCTGGTAAAGTCTCCCAGCGGCCAGTCTCTGAGTTGTACAACTCAGCAGATTTGAGGACCTGTCCATTCTTATCACAACCACCAGCAACAATAGCAATCTCACCTGAGCTACCCGAGGCAAAGAGACAGCGGGGCAGATTCATTGGAGTGCATCGGGACCAACTGCGAGTCAGTAAATCGTACAGCCAAATAGCGAGGCCAGTATATTCTCGGCCAAAGACAAGCAGCTGTGTCCCGACGGCAAGCGATTCCTTGTCTGCACAGGAGAAGCACTCGTCGCATGGCATTCTTGGAAGCCTCATCCACCGCTTTCGTGAAGGATCAAATGCTTCCCAGGGCATCAAACTACAAGCCAGATAAACCCAATGCTCAATAATGCCATATTTCCTCCGCAGCTTGTACAGATACCCACTGTTAATCAACAGATTAAACCTTTTGTTCACACAAGAAAGCGACGGGTAATCTGATCTGCTTGTCCAAGCAAGGCAGTCTTGAGCAAGGTCATCATGAAGGCCAGGAAAGAAGCAATCATTTGATCTGTCACCACTTGAATCACCTCCCGACTGAGTGCTCAGAGCAGGTTTCTGCTTCAGCAGTTCCCCTTCTTCACTATCCCAATCTGAAGCAAATGAAAAATATACACCTAATTCCGAAATATCACAGCTATGTTGTTCATTCACATCAGAGTATTTCTTCGAGTCACTGGAGAAGTACTCATTCCTGACCAAAAAAAAGTAAGCAAGTATGTACTTCTGCCAGGAATGCTGATCCTGCTGATCAAACATCCTAAAGAGATGCAGAACCACAGAGCCTGGAACCGCAACCATGCTTTTCGAGTTGCAATCTTGCAAATCTTCCATCATTCCTCTGATTTATGACACAAACTCAAGGACACAGAAGTTCAAAAGTTCACAGACCCCTTCTGAAAAAGACGAAGGCAAGATACCATCAACAAATTGCACAACATTCTTTGAAGTGTTTTACAGATATTCGGGATTAAAAATCTAAAACATTGTAAATATGGATATATTAAACTGACAAAAGAATAAAAATAATTTGGAGATATTTAAAACTTTGCAAGATCATTAAAAAAGCGAAGTAATAAACTATAATGCTGGAAATCTCTAAGACATTCTTCCACAGAAACGTCGAGGTCCAGCTCAAAGCTGCTCTCTGGTTGTTGAAACTAAGTTTATTAACAAGAATATGGCAGCAAAAGGCAGACAACTAAGTCGGGCAGCAAAGATCGTATCGTTCAATCATGTTCTACAACTAGAAGGACTTGATGAGTCATTTCCATAAAAGGTACATTTTTGTTAACAAAACAATTGCCGCAGGGGGGAAATCCAATATATTGCTAACTTATTGTTTAATAAAGCTTAAAGGACATTAAAAACCTGAAGTAGGATTAAGAAGAAAAAATGAATAATCTCTTAGTACCACATTACTATTATCTCTTTTGTCTAGATTCAAGATGAGAAAATCTCTACTAGCTGTTGCCGTCCTTTTCCTTTAATACTAGCTACTGTTCCACGCGTCAGGGAAAAGCCTTCACTGAAAGAATGCGCAAGAAGTAATACCAGATTCACCAGAAGTCGGCAGAACGCATTACGCACCAACGTATTCTCACGGCAAACCAATCCATCAACAAGCGAAAAACAGCAGATATCTCGTGGCTGTTCGTACAATACGAATGCACTTAAAATCACACATTGTCAAGCTCCTACCCGCCTGGCACCCCAGAGAGGAAAGTAAACAAACGCCTTTCCCCAACCAATTCACCAACACTACCTCCGCAACGGAAACAAAGTTGGCAGTTCATGACTGCGGTTTCTACGCTCCCTGAAACCGATAAGAGCGACGAAAAGCAGCCCACTTTCCAACGGAAACGCAAGGGACAAACGCACGACAGAATTGAACCGTCCCCTCACCTCGCCGAGACGAGCCGCCGGCGCGA
>LAPY01000259.1:110711-120871 GCA_000970635.1 Eragrostis tef
GGGGGGGGGGGAAACGGGGGGGAGGACCCGCCGAGACGGAGGAAGAAGAGCCGGCCGCCCAAACCAGGGGGCTATTTGCATAAATTTGGATCGCGATTTCGCGATCCAAATAATTACAAATAGCCCCCTCGTTTGGATCGCGATCCAAACTAGGGGGTTTTATGTAAATAATTGAATCGCGATCGGGAGGTTTTGGTAAAATATCCATGTCGGCCGGATCTCCGTCGCCGCTGGTGAGGTCCCCCAGCCGCCGCCAAGGGGCGAGCTGCTCTCCGGCGAGGCTCCTGCGAGACAGATTAGGCGCGATGCAGGATCTCCGTCCTAGCTAGGTTCGGAACACGGACGCCGGTTGCCGGGAACCATGGAGGTCCTGTGCTTCGCACTTGGCCGGCGATGAGAGGCGGCGATGGCGCGCCACCAGAGACGCGTCTGTGGATAGTCCTCCGACAAGCTTGGCCTTCGTTTGGGCTCGTTCCGATTGCGTCACGCACAGACAAGAACCTTCCGCGGTGGCCATGGCAGGTGCCTGCCGATGTTCGACCTGTTATTCTGGGAGCTCTGAATTTCAGCTGTTTAGTAATGTACATCGGCAGCGGTGAACTCCGACCTGAATCTGCGCGTGTTGAACTTGGTGCCTCGCGTCCCTGGCTTTGTCCACCTCCAAACACTGATCATGCAATGTTAGAACCCTGTGCAGTAAGACTGAAGAAGAAATGGCTGAATGTCTCTGAAAGTTGTGGCACGCAGAGTCAGAGATCAAGGTTATTCATGATTAAATAAATGGTAGGGCACTGTAGTCTTTACTAATCTCTGTGTTTTGAAGAAGAGAGTGGCATGTATGAACAATTTGTGTCGGCACCGGATAGGATTGCAAAGATGAACTGTCCGTGTGTCGTTTGTGAAGAAACTGAAAACCACATCAATGGGTTGGGTGGACGAAATAGCAAGGCAATCACAGCATCAGAAACATGTCTGGCATCTTGATATCTCTCTGCTAAGCAAAATCTGGTTGGAACTGCGTTTTGTCTGATCTTGTTCTTACGGCTTTTCATGGTTCTTCTCCTGTCACCGGAGGAGGCGGCTTTTTTGAGTGCGGTAGACACTTCAGGAAGAATAAACTTGTTCCTCATTGCTTTGGTGGAGCATGCTCAGCAAGCCAAGAACCTTCCAGAATCTTCTCTGCAGCAACTGAATCAATGAGAGACATGGAGTGCCTAGAGCAGACATTTTCGCAAGCTATCATCAATGAGAGACATGAAGTGCCTAGAGCAAGACATTTTCGCAAGCAACGGTTTTTCTTTAGCAAATTTCTTATTTGACCCTAGAAAAGTTTATGGTTTCTTTCTTGGCTCAATCTGAAAAAAAGTTCCTTATATGACCCAAACGGTAACTTTCATTCTTTTTTTGGCCCTTCCGTCAGTTTTGAGTGTTAACAGTGTTAAATATGTGCTGAAATGACCATTGTGCCCCTGACTTGAATAAAAATGAAAATTTTATTTTCAAAATTTTTTAATTGTCTAAAATTCCAGAATAATGTAATTGTTCAAGATTTCATATGACACAAAAATTCGGCATTATTTTGGCCATATGAAATCTTAAACAATTACATTATTCTGAAATTTCAGACAACTAAAAAATTTTGAAAATAAAATTTATTTTTATTCAAATCAGGGGCACAATGGTCATTTCAGCACACATTTAACACCATTAACCCTCAAACTGACGAAAGGGCCAAGAAAGGAATGAAAATGGGTCAGGGAACTTTTTTTCAGGTTAGGCCAAAAAAGTAACCCCCAACTTTTCTAGGACTAAATAAGAAATTTGCTCTTTTTTTTTAAGAGTAACCAAACCATTCCGCGTCCTTAATCCTGATACCCTTCAGGCCTTATTCGTTTGGCATGGAATGGCCAGGATTTGGGCCCAAATCCAGTGGGTTTCTATGGTCTGGACAGAATCCTGGAGTAGGCTGGAAATGTTGTTCGGTTGTCTCTGGGCCGGATTCCAACCGAGCCCAATCCAGCTATTTCGCCCAAAAAACTCTAGGAATCGCTCCTCGTGTCCGACCCCGTGGAACCACTCCAGACGCACGCGACCGCAACAGGCAAGGGCTAGGGCTAGGGCGAGCACTCCGGGACGGCGACGCTCCGCTCCAAGACGCTCCGGGACGGTAGCGAGGCGCTCCGGGACGGCGGCGCGGCGTGTCGGGACGGCGTCGCAGAACCTCTTCCAATGCCCTTCCCCTCCTCAGGCTTTCTCGCCGGTACGCCGTTTCCCTCTCCCCTTCCTCTTGGTTCTTGGATCTTGGACGACGGCGGCGCGAGACGATCCCGCGGCGGCCGGCACGGCGGGCAGGCCAATGTTCTGAAATTAAGTTTGTAGGTTGCATACTACTTATAGTGGCTCCTTTTTCATGTCTATACAGATTTTTGGATCCTTATGGTAACAGCTTTGGTTCTTCTTTGCAGAAATGTTAAGAAAGACAAGAGCATGCTTATGACAACATCATTTGAGGTACTAAATCTGGAATATAGATGGTCAGGTTGTGATATGTGAGAGTGACAGTTAGGTTGCATACTTAGACCAATGGTCTGTGAGACATGTTAAGTTATTATCTGTTAATTTGTTGGACATTTGTTGGTCTGCGATGTCGAACGCTTTTGTTTCTTGGTCGTTGTCCACAAGCGAACACAGCTTTTGCAATATTGCAATGGTTCGCTTTGTTGGTGAAGCCAATCTGGTAACTGGTGCTACTTGTTGTGAAGCACTGAGATCCCTTTGCGATTTTTCTGGGTGATGTTTACTGCATATTCAGACCTGATCACCTTGGTCACATATACTTCTTGTAGCCTGATGCAGTGTGTTTAGATCTTTGATATTTGTCTGATAAAAATGGCATGTTTTTGCTCTCTTTGTTCACTCTGCAAATTTCTTCCTGCTCAACCGAATGGCAAAAACTCCATCAAAGATTCGTTCCTGCATGTAGATGGGAAGATCACATGGATCGAGTGACACCAATGGATCCACTTGATCCAGGCCCTGGATTAAATGAGGCATGGAATGAAAACTGAGTAACCGAACGAGCCCTCACTGAGAATTGCATAGGGTCAGAGGCTGCGAAGAGTGATAAGTGATCCAGGTCCATGGATACCGAATATCGATCAACAGAGTGCCGACGAGTACATCACCAGCTAAGAGCTCTTATTATCTCTCAAAAAACGCTAGTACAAACTCTGACGTTTCGTTTTGTTACAACACTGCACGTCTGCCACGTCCACACAAGAACAGGATGGAACAACAATATAGCTTGAGTCGTACATATAACTGCAAACATGCGCATCAGCACACAGACACACACGTAAAACTTGTTCTGCTCGGCTCGCCGTCAGGAGGAAGCGATCGAGGTTCGAACGCGGTCACGGAGAGTGGTTGGAGTCACGTGCCGGAGGAGCACCGGGCACAAGCCCTGGAACACCTACGCCAGGCACAAGCCCTGGAACGCCTACCCCGGGCAGGAGCCCCGGAACGCCTACGCCGGGCGGCAGCAGCTGCGCCACCTGAGCCTTCGCCTCGCCGCTCTCTTTCAGGTTCCGGCCGTCGCATGGGGCCAGCAGAAGCAGCGCCGCCACAACAACCAGCAGGAGAGCGACGGCGCCCAGACGCTTCGCCATCGTCGTCGACGTCGTTGCTGTGTGTCTCTGTCTGTCTGTCTGTCTGTCCTCGAGATATTCTAGCCTTGCTCTGCTACGGGTGTGGGGATCGATGTCGGAAGAGTATGCAGCGGGACGCGAGTTTATCCGTGTTTTGATGAGCCAATGACACGCCGTGTCGCCGCTCTTATACCCGAGCTGCCGGGGCGGCGGAGGAACGCGTGGCGCGCCCGATGGGAAGCGGGTGTCCTCGTGTCAGGGGCGGCGCCGGCGCGACACGAAGGCGGAGGTGCACGCGGCCTGCCGAAACCCAGTTCCTTCGATCACGGGCGGGGAGTGAGAGTGAGTGGGGCATGCATGGCGGAGCGCGGCGGCATGTGCGTGCGGCCGCATGGGGTTGATGGGTTCGTTTGGCCGCCGCGACGTGCGTGGCTGCGAGGGGCAGAGGGTGGGCCGGGTGGGCCGCGGCCCGCCCCCAGATTCGGCCGAACATAGACCCCCCACCTCCAGCTTTCTGTTCCGTTCCGAGGGAAAGTGCGAGACGACAACAAGAAAGGGCAGAGAGACGACAGGGGACAATCAGCGCGCGGCGGCGCCCTGCTCTCCTGAGACTGCCGGCGCGGCCCGTGCCTTTCTGCGGCCTGCGAAGTGCAGGCATCTGGCCTGCGCGGCAGCGGTGCGTCCTGCCTGCGTCTGCCCACGGCGGCGTAGCTACTTGCCATGTGCTCGGCAAGCAAAGGAGAAGGCTGCTCTGCTGTGATGTGAGGAAAGGAGCAAGCGAGCTGAGTGAGCCCGTTCATTCAATTTGTCTCTCCCTCGCTCTTAATTGGATTTGATACAATGAAACTCAAATTGATGCCCTTTTTCTATGAAATTGGATTTTTGTACTGCAGATTACTGAGTTAAGTGAATATGAAGAAGAGAGAATGAGATATTGCATCACTTTTTTTAGAAAAATTGATGCCATTTTTCTATGCAATTGGATTGCTGCGGGAAATTTTTTCCCCGGCCCACCCCCATTTCCAACCCTAGACTCGCCACTGCCAGTAGTTCGGACCCAACTCCTCGCGTACGTGTGTGCTGGTGCCGCGCCGGCGCCCGGTGCTGTGTGCGCTCAATGCAAGATCACAGCCGTTTACGCCTGCGCCGCGTGCCGCGGGGACGCCGGGTGGGGCGATCCTCCTGCATATGGATGGCCTGGTGCATGACAGCATGGGCGACTGAGTGGTGGGCAGAGGCCGTGGCGCGCCGCCGCCCCTGCTCCCCCTCCCCCTCCTCACGTTGTAACGTACAACTTGTACGTTAGTACGCTGTTAACGCACTCAAAGGCACTATAGAAAAGTTCTGCCACTAGAGAAAATATACATCCTAAAGAAACTGTGATGGCACAAGTTATATCATAAATATACCTTTATATTATGTAAAAAAAATATTGTAAAATTGAGTCAGATTTGATGTGATCTAGTGTAGACTATGTGAAATAACGTTATTAAAGATAGTTTAGAGAGCATGAAGTGCAATAGTCGTCTTAATAACGACACAGAAAGTTAGATGTCTCCGTATCTATCCGAATTATAGAGATATTCACTTGTGTATTCACATTCGTTTAATATTCTATTCATATTCGAAAACATTGATGTTTGTATCCATATTCCAGTGATTTGAACCTAACCTTGGTTGTTATACATAATTAGAAATCAATAGCACAAACCGACCTTAGCTCAGTTGGTAGAGCGGAGGACTGTAGTGGTTGCAGATAAATCCTTAGGTCGCTGGTTCGAATCCGGCAGGTCGGATATCGTTTTTTTTTTCATCTCTTCCTTCCTTCCATCTTGTGCGGATATTTTTCTCGTCGTGACAACACGGGCAACTGAACACGGGACCCTCGGGCCTGTATCCGCGACTCCGCGTGCACGCGCTGCGCCTCGGCATCCGGCGTGTCCCGGCCGCAGGCCAGATCATGCAACGATTATGAAACAGTTCGCAGGAGTCATTTAACCATCTATCTGATCAGGTAGAGGTTGGACAAAAGTGGATTCGGTGAAGGTCTATAACGTTCGTACTACGTTTCAAAGACGTCGACTTCGGGAATGCCTGGATTAGATTCGTACGAGCAACAACTGGACACTGACAGTGAGCTATTTCAACGACGACACGGCGTTTGCCAGATAAAGCATGTTTGAAGAACGTCAATATAAGACGTCAAAGTCTGGTGTAGCAATAGAATTTCAGAATATAGTCGTACAGGTAGCGTAGCATCCACAACTGGATTCTGAATTTCTTTATTTCGTTTCTTCAGGGCCACCGACTGAGTCTCAGCGTGTGCTGCCATGAATCCAGGTTCTGCTTGATACACTACGACACAGGTTGCGGTCTGCCTCTACGAGCGATGCATAAACGCATGCTGAAACATACAGGAGTCGAATCTGGAACTATCACTAGCTCCTAGAGCTACGTACCAGCTACTCCTACAAAGCATGGGCAATCAAAACTCCGTGCCTTTCCTTATTGTAATGTAGAATACAGCTGACAATTTCAGCACGCTAGAGATGTTTCTTCTTCGTTTTCCGGCCAGTAGACCTGATGAAAAGACAGAGTGACACGCGAAATGATCAGTGATCCCGGGTAAAGTATTGCAATTTCTCGAATTTTCAAAAGGAAGGTGTTCTTTCAAAATTTAAAGAGAAAAGAAAGTCATTAATAGGTCAGCTCAAGACGGAGATAGCCTGATTGGAATCTTCCGAACCTTCGAAACGTCGTCGTCAAGTGCCGCTAGATTCGCCGTGCCGTCGACCTCGCCGGCTTCGTGCTCCTCTCCCGTGACCATGGAGAGTGAGACTGTCCAAACACCCACCAAGAACATGAGGAACAGGACGAGGCCGATGAGGACCACCTCCTTTGCTGCCGCGGCTTCTTTCGGCCGCACGATGCAGGTGAAGCCAGCCCAGCGTAACGCCGTGTTTGAGTGCGCCAGGACGCGGGAGATCTCGCGGGCCGCCTCTGCGGCGCGCCGTGCGAGCTCGTCGGCGACGGCACGGTGCGCCGGGGAGAGGAGCACCGCGGCGCAGCCGAGCAGGAAGACGGCGTAAAGGGCCAGCTGCACGCAATGGCTGAGCTCCTCGACGTCGGGGAAGGACACGAGCAACAGAGCGGACGCCGCGGAGAGCGCCACGAGCGCGCCGTTCCAGCGCACCGCCGCCTCAGCCTGCGACGTGGTGGTACGACCCCCGGCAGGCGAGAAGGCGGAGCTGCATGGCCTTGTCTTGTGCACGCGACGTAGTAGTGCGGACCAAAGCTCCGAGGCGTTGCACCTTGGAGCGCCGAAGAACTCCCGGGCGCCGCGCCTAGGACTCCGCCACATGACTGAAGAACAAATGGAACAAGTAATTACAGAGAGCAGGGATGGAATGGAAGGAAGGAGATGGCTAGCCAGGGACTATGTTTTGATAATTTCTTAGATGCAGTGAGCAGGCCATGGATTTATAGATGCCAAGCCCCTAGTACTATAGACAGTTAGCTTCGTGAAACCCATTTCAGACGTCAGTAAGCTATCAAGTTCCGTGTTCGCTGCAAGCCTAATGGATCCTCAGAACACGACGGCTGAGCGGGCGAGTCGGCTGAACCTCTCCTGCACGCGTAGTTTATCGGCGTGGCTCCACGTAAGGCACCCAGTGGCCGAGATGCAATGGGTCCCGCCAATGACGATGCGTGACATGATCGATGTGACTGCTTTGCGGCGAGGTCGTGGATTCTGTCTGGTCTTTCATTTCTTTTCGAGGTTGATTCACGGATACGGGGCTTTACCGTCATCGTGGGCTCGCCGCCGGTCCGTGGCGCCAAACTCCCACATGCACTCACTGTTTTCGACTGGAACTACGGCACATCCTTTTTGGCCGACGTAGGCGGCGCGGTTAGGTATAATCGAAACACTTTTCTTTCTCTGATGAAAGCGCTCCCAAACTCTGCGGCACGAGGAAATCTTCGAGCAAAATGACACGGCAGAAGGTCCGGTCCACCGCCCATTCCGCGGTTCCAGTGAGCTGGGGATATCGCGCGCGCGTTGATTCTCTGCCGACTCGCAATTGGTTGGTCAGGGGTGCCATGCAAGTTGCAAACAAGATTCGACGATGCCGTCTTTTGGTTTTCTGTCTGTGCTGTCGCTGTATCTGTATATCTAGTAATACTAGCACGCACAAAACGGCGAATTTGAATGAATGAATGTCACCTGCGCTGTAGAGGGAGGGCTGCGCTCTGGCTTTGGACCCTTTTGGTTGCTTCCTGTAAGCTTCCTACGCTGGAAAGATAAGAGGAGCAAGAGCAGACCACCTTGTTTCAACTAAACCGTGGGTGATTGTTACCACTGTTTGCAGTATGAACGCAAGTGCCGTGCCCTGCCCTCGCACCTCGCTTATCTTGCCGTCTGGCTCCTCAGTATTCGCCAAGTTATATAATCTTTTGTCGACAATATCTTCCCTTTGTTCAGCTGTGCACCTGTACCGGTACACAAGAATAGGAAGATGGCGCGCGTTCCTTTCACACGTCTCAATCAGACTCAGGAATAGTACTTCCTAGGCAATTGCCGAACAGATGCAGAATGGAAGGAGCACTGTCCATAAACACATTCTGGTTGCGTCCCGCTTCAGTAGCAACAGTAGCTTATTCGTAATCTAAGAGGTCTTGTCTAAAAATTCAATGGAAGCACGCACATGTAAGGAATCAAGTAAGTAAGAAAAGAAGATAACCGTTGAGCAACCGAAATTAGCGGAAATTCTAGCTACTATCATAAAGAGCGCATACAGCATACTCCGACATGGACAGTCACGCTGAGCAGTGTGTGTAGGACATCTGCGCATGCACGACACGGTCAGTTTTGGGAACGGACGGACGGACGCGACATGGACAGTCACGCTGAGCGCACGCACGTCCCATTCGATCTGCGCATCCACAATGCTGTTTTTTAGAGTCCTATATCCACAATGCTGTTTCTTCGAAATTGCGATTTCGTAAACGTCAAAACGTGTATACTCCGATCCGAGCCTACCGATCGTATCTTTGTGGATTGTCCTCCTTTGGATGAAGCCATGGGACGCCACACGCCCTGGCCCCAGCCCCCAGACGGCGTGGTTGGTCTGCATCCTTCAGGTCATCCTTTGGTGCATTTGGAACAGCAGAAACAAGATCTTCAACTCCACCACTGCTATCCTGCGCTGTCATGCACGTGCACTCCGCTATCATCGAGCCAGAGCCCGGGTCACCACATCGTCTGTCCCGGTTGAATCCATCAGAAGGCTCACCACGCTCGGTTGGCGAGAGTGGGGAGCTCTTATCTCTTTTCAGTGCTGTCAAGCCTGAACATAAAGTGGCGACAGTGGGCAGCTCTGCGTTGATCGCACAAGGAGAAAAAAAAAACTGAACTCTGAAGTTCTAATTTACTTCACTTCGGGGAAACTGCCAAGCCGAACCCATGCAATGATGCAAACATGCAACAGGCTGACACTGAAGCTAAACACCAAAACAGAACATCAACATCGAACATACCTGTACAGCGAAAAAACAAAGGAAAAGGTATATTAACATCTGCCACTAGAACAAAACATTCTTCAACTGGCGAAGCTAGAGCACCGAGCACCCGAGTGCACAATTCAATTTCAGACCTCAGTTTGGCTGATTGACAGGCCTCCGTGGCTGCTCCGTGGTGCATGTTGTTGATCCAAGGTAGTGCACATGAGGTAAATAATCAACGGTGATCACTGAAATTCGTCTTGGGATCTGGTGCCCGTGCACCAGGGTAGAGTAACGTAGCTTCGCCAACTCCTTGCGAGTTCACGCTGCATACTGTGCACGTCATCAGTAGTAGATAAAAAGACGGAAAGGGGATGCGTCCGTACGGGCTACTGAAATTTTCGCTTATACAGAGCGCCGAGCCTGCCGGCCATCCTTCCGTTGTACTATATCGGCGAGGACTCGTCTGAACGAAGCCCAAAAACATCTCTCAAAAGCTTTGCCGATCCTTCCACCCACCTTCCATCACCAATTGTTTTTGGAACATGCATGGCCCGAACTCGACAAGAAAACCAGGAAAATTCATGTACTGTATGATCGCACGGATGACGCAGATGCACACGCTGGATGGTTTCATACCAAACTACTACTCACGCTCGAGCATCCAGTAATTTCGTAAGTGTGTGCTAATTTCTTTTTTATCCAAAAGTGTGTGCTAAATTTGTCGTTGCAAAGAAACCTCCTTCAGAAAGAAAAAGAAAAGAAAAGAAAAGAAAAGAAAAGAAAAGAAAAAAAAAAGCACAATCGAATGGACAGTCACGAGAAGGGTACCAGAACGCGGCGCCGGATTCAATCATTTACGAAGGGCTCCAGAGTCAGCAAACCAGGAAATGCATTAGTTACGACAGGAAACTCTTTTCACAGCTTCTATATAATCACAGTTGTCGGCACCCGATTGAACGAGGTATTCGGCAGATATTTGGTTCGGTAGAGCGCTTTGCTTATATGACC
>LAPY01000259.1:127526-147564 GCA_000970635.1 Eragrostis tef
ACAGAGACACCTTGGTTGAGTTTTACTACTTGTTTGGCATGGCTCCAGCTCTGAGATCCATGCAGGAGCTGAAGTTTGTAAAATAAATTAAAATATTTTAATTTATTAGTTTTAATCTCAATTAAAAAGAAAATGACTCAACAAAAGATACTTAATTTATTTACAGCTCTAGCTCCACGGATTTCTAGAGCTACTCCAAGAACTTTACGAAATTTTCTAGAGCTGGAGCCATGGCAAACACCCCCTTAGTTCAGATGTTTTTTTTTCTTGTGGCATTTCTAGTTGTGACTTTCGCCGTAGGCCCGTATATCGTATCTGCCTATCAAAATCGCACAGGGCTTTCGGTGCCAGCATCGGTGTGCACGCGCTGCGCCTCGGCAGCAGGCGTGCCGCTGCCGTGGGCCAAATCTGCAACAATTTGCAAACAGTTCGTACAAGTCATTTGAGCTCAAAATGTGAAGGATGATGCACCCGAGGCAGAAATTGTTGGTTTACGATGCACACTTAGTAATACTGCTCTGAAAAAACTGGAAAGAAATAATCACACAATTTCCTGCCATGCACAGCAAATTGTAAATTGTTGGTTCTCCATCGACATCAGGGTGTCATGCCATGAACTAGAAAAGTTTATGTACATTCTGGTCGGTCCCCGTTTGATCATACATACAAGTTGCAGTTTGCCATTTCTACCGATGCATAAATGGATACTATATACTAGTACTGAAAAGTGAAGTGAATATATACATGAATTACGACCAGCTCCCTAGTACACCAATACTACCAGTCTAAATACTGCTGTTCCTATCGCCGTCGTGTCCTTTATTTATGATACAATGGCCGTTTCTTGAGAACGCTGAACAGGGTTCCTTCGTCTTTGTCAGATGATCTGGTAAGGCGTTAAACTATCAGTCGCGAGACGAATCAAGTTCGGAAATCGCAGGCAAAGAGCATTTTCTCGGAAGAACGGAAATTTGGTCTTCCAAAGGAAAGAGAAAAAGAAATCCAGACAAGTCAAGACAGAGAATGAGTCAAAGTCTACCAAACCTTTGACGCGTCACGCGACGGCGCCACGAGCGGCTGCAGGCAGCGAGCCATTGACTACCCCGCCGTGACGATCTTCTTCCGCGGCCGCCGGCGGTGGCGGTGGCCGGGGCAGCCACAGAGGCAGCGGCGCGAGGAGCACGGACAGGGAGACCGTCCAAACGCCCGCCATGAACAGCAGGAACAGGAGGAGCAAGCCGTTGGCCTCCTTCTCCGCCGCCGGCATGTCGGTGGCCACGCAGCAGAACACGATGCAGGCAAAGCCGGCCCAGCGAAGCACCGTGTTTGCGCGCGCTGACGTGCCGTGAAGCTTCCGGCTGGTGGCCTCCGCGGCCCCGCGCGCCGGAGAGAGGAGCACATGGTGGAGCTCCTGGACTGCGGGGACGAGGACGGACGCCGCGCCGAGCGCCACGAGCGCGCCAGTACGCCGCATGGCCGCCTCGGTCTTCCAAGTTGCACACCCTCCGGGAGGACCGCGATGCGAGGACGCGGCGGAGAAGAAGAACCTTTGCTTGAGCAGAAAAACTCTCGCCGCCGTCCAGAGCTCCCTCGCGGAGGCTCGCCGCGCGAGCTCGGAGACGACGCGGTGCGCCGGCGGGGAGAGGGCTGCTTCCGGCGACAGGAGGCGCGAGGAGGACAACCACCACAAGCCCGCACGCTGCGGCGAGCGCCACGAGCGCGCCGGTCCGGCGCACGGCCGGCTCGGTCTGCAGCATTGCACGCGCTCCGGATGTGACTCCCAGCCTGGGACTTGTCTCGAGCCAGTTCACCAGAGCTCTCACTCAACAGTTCAATTTTACAGGAAAAACGCAGGAAAGGAAAAATTTTCCTCCAATCCAAAGGAGCCCTAAGTACTAATTTTTGAAGACTTGACTTCGGACGTATGCGCACGCAAAACGAGAGCGGGTCGCCGTCGATGATTCGTCTCGTCCGCTTGACGCGCCACATGGACGCTATCGCTTTCCGTATCTGTGTCACGACCATGTAGGCGTCGGCATGCGGACAAAATTACGTGCCGCCGCCCTTCTGGAGAATCATAGCCTCTCACCGGCTCGTGCATCGCCAGTGACGAGAATTTCAGGGCATGCACGCTAGGCCAAACCGAGGGAATTGAAGCACCTTTGTGCCGTAGAACTGCTACCAATCGATCAAGTGCACAAAGCTTTTCTTTCCTATTCTAACAGAGTATGCAGACCATAGAGCATACACGCGTCAGTAGTAGCATTACTCCATTATTTTTAGGCGAGGAGATCACTACTCCAGCTTATGCAAAGATCCCATGTCACTGCTGCGTGCAGGAATGGAAGAGCTTCCGGTGGTGGAGTCGACCAGATTATCTGTGTCTGTTCGGTCGCTCTTGTCCGTTTTGCTTTTCGGCTGCTGACTGTGTGAATGTGCCCGGTCCTTTTATTTGACAGACATCCAGGGTTGCAGTCCGGTATTCTGGTTGCGTATCGTATCGGTTACTACACACACGCGCGTAGTATTTATAAACTCAGTTGCAATTGCAAATACTAAGAATCAAGAACTGAAAACATATTTCATCTATATCTATGACATTTTGCTTTTTATAAGCATCGTCCTTGTAAAAATGTCAATACTCCTCTTTTTTTTTGAATGATACTCCTTTGTTTTGTTTTATATACTAAAAAGAAGAACACATCGAACAAACTTTTCCACATCAAGTGCGCAAATGCCAGGTACTCGCTCATCCGTCCATGTGACCATGTGAGATTCCCGTAAGATCACGAGCAGCATCACATCACGTCTGAACAGGATTTCCATTACCGCTACACAATTTTCCAACGTTCGAAAGTGATCATGGATCGTCCATATCCCAATTAGTACAAAACAAAAGCGCAACCAACCCTTCAGATCCCGGTACAGGGACCGCAGCTTCTTCTCAAAAATTCGGTACCAGAGCAGCAGTATGGTTTGGTGATTTGACCCAGGGGGAAGATTCTTCAAGGGCAGAGAATCTTGCTTGTCCACACGACCGCCGCAGCAGTCCGATCTGTCGCTCAGATTCTCTTTACTTTCTTTGGAGATCGCATGTCAAGTGGTTGTACTAGCGTCTTGCTTTGAACTTTGCTATATTTAACTTTAAAACTTTTTTTTTCGAATTATTTAACTTTAAACTTTGTAGCAACTCATTTGATATAGTACTGTATATAAAGGGAAAAAAAGAAGTCAGCAGGATGCACATATCGGATCATTGTCTGTCACGTTACGACGGCCTAAAACGCGAGATTAGGCCTCAGAACAGGAAAACAGAGGTTGCAATGTCGGTGTGTTGCTGCACTTAGGTTCTGATAGCATCCACAGGACTGATTGCTACGTGACCAATTGCGGTTCCAGCATTGGGCCAAATTTACTTACTTTATCATCAATATTCTGTAAATTACTTGCAGGCACGGGAAAGACACAATTTGACGACAAGATCATGCGGCACACAGAAGGTGGGTTAAGCTTTCTTAGGAAATTTTGGGCTGCGGACAACCAGGAAATTTTGAAGAAAAGAAGAAAAAAAACAGAGGCACTTTTGAGTTTTGACATTCTGCTTCTGGGGCTCATTACATAGTAGCAGTAGCACACTTGTTAATTCGCCCTGATTACAAAAATAAAAATTGTCGTCGGCAAACAGAAAAGCATGCGTATGATGCTAGAGCATAAAATTTCTCCATTGACATTGAATAGCTCAAAGTGTGGTCTCGTCGCAGTCCACTGATCATGAGTTCATGGCAGACGCAGGTGTAGCAGAATTGGTGCAGCTTGTTCGTCCAGAAAAGAATTGGTACGGTTTTAATTAAGGTTCTCTGCTCGAGAGGACGTGAGTGCAACTTGTGCAAAGGCCCTAGCAGCATGAATGACATCGATTGTGAAGTGCGCACATCTCTGATGCAACGTGTTGACGCGACCACGTCAACACTGCTCGTGTCGACATGTCCCCGTCTTCTGCTTGTCTTTTCAAAGGCTTACGGTACTCAGGAGTGGAAAACACCGTCAACCTAGCTTGCCTTGCCGTATGATCTGACTCATCTGAGAACAACGGCTGTTTTTTCCCCTTGAAATAAACATCAAGTTCATTTGCATTCTATGGATTCATTATCGGTATTAGTTCTATAACCCTAACGTTGTATTTTTTTTCTTTTCTAGGACAACCCTAACGTTGTACCTGCAGTGTTGCTTTGGAACCAACCAAGAATGCATCGCCACAAGTACCTCGCTCTTCATTTTGTTTTAGCTCGCTCTTCATATCATAGAAGAAAATGGTGCTCGAAAGATACTGCCTTCATGAAGTATTGCCACAAGGACGTACAATTTCTCCGTCAACTTGTCGTCAGGAGAAAAGAAAAGAAAAAAAGGAAAACTTTTCTTGTAGCATAACAAGAATATAATTTTTTTAACATAACACCTCGTGATCCTGCCAAATTATGTCATTGATGCTTGTACAGTGTAACCTTTCTTTTTTGTTTGAGCAGAGCCTATAAAATTCGGTCCAGACCTTTAGAATATGAAGTTTTCATTCAGCTGGTTGTCTTGTTAATCCAATCAGCTGGTTGCACTACTAACTAACGTAATTATACCGAAAAAATGGTGGAAGAAAACAATTGTTGTGAACTGCGGGCCTGCGGCAAGTAAAACCAACTGTCGTTACGAACTGTTACTGGAATATTGCAGTACTGGTGCCCGCGGTGTGGTTCGTCCTCTTCGTCTTTGTCCACAGCTACCGCGACGGCGACGCCGACGCCGACACTGCATGGCAAGTCATGGCCGCCTGCCCGGTCTCCTTCACGATCGGCGTGCGGCTGCGCTGTGGTCGCCGCTAGGCCGTGCTCTTGCTCTGAGTGTCTAGCAAAGCCAAAAACATCAGAATCAGATGCACCTGTGCAGAGAAAGCAAAACGAGGAGCAGCTCTTGCTGCATACTGTGCACGTCGGATCGTCAGTAAAGAAAGGAAAAACCGAACGAATGAAGGAATGCGTCCGTACGGGCTACTGAATTTCATGGAACATCTATTTTGTACCACAGTGACTGTATGACTGCACGGATGATCGTCCTATACCAACAGTGACTCTCCCAAAAGAATCCCAAAATCATCCCAAAAGTTTCGTCGATTCTTCCGCACACCTTCCTTCACCGATCATTTAGGAACATGCATGGCACGAACTCCACAAGAAAACCAGGAAAACTGTGTGCTATATGACTGTTCCGTGATGCAGATGCTTTCGCACCACATATTCCTCACGCTCGAACATCCAGTAGTTTTGGACGTGTGTACTAAATTTGTCTTTGCAAAGAAACCTTGCCAAAGCGCAGCAGGTACGCGAAGCGAAAGCTTAGCTCAATGTACCGGCAGTGCCAGGTTCAATCAATCTCGTAGTGCATCAAGCCACCAAATAGGAAATGCATTAGTTACGGTAGAAAACTAAGTTCAGAATCGTCTGCAGGTCTTCGAGGAAGTTGCTGATGCAGGATTTGTTTGTCCAGATTCTGACGGTTTTCAGCTCTGTGGCAGTTGTTGTTCGTGTAGCCTGAAAACTCTGAAAACTCGAAAACATTCTGTATTGGCCCCTGGTGAGGTGAAGGGGGAATTCAGAGAGCCTTTCTTAAATATATCGAACATTGCACCATCCAGAACCTGCCACCCATTACAATTGTCCTCACATGATTCCTCGATTAAACACCTAAATAATACGGCTTTGACATGTCTTTGTCAGCATTTGGAACAAGATTAAAAGGGCGACAGAGTTCAAGTAGCAGCATTGATTAGTTAATTAACTGAAACCGGCCATTCGTCTTGAAAAGGAAGAAACTGCCCTTTTCCAATGACCATGCTATGTCTAACAAGTATAGTAACCTGGAATGAAGGTGCCTTGCAATTCAGACTGTTGGAGGCATTTGGTAGCTTGTGCTCTTGCATTCGGTTTAGTCACATCACCATGGCCAATTGGCCATGGCCCATGTTTTTCAGTAGAGTTTCAGCGAAACAGCAAATCTATACTTTTAATTTTGTTTTAAACTAAAAACACATTGCTTATCTCCCTCTACAGTTAACACAAGCATAAAAAACCAACATGATTATGGAGATTAAACAGGGTATAGTAGTTCGTCTATGTATAGGGAATTGTCCGAGAAGCATCCGGGCTTCCGGGGGGTCGTTCTCCGCAACCGCAAGTCCGCATTGCACATAGATTATTCGAGAATGCGTGGATTGATTCCTATTTCATACAGAATTGTCTCAGAAAATTCTTACCAAGTGATGTAACCTTCCATGTCAATTCCTGGTACACACTGCACACGCATTATCCGCGCCTTTGTTGCTCTTCAAATAACTGCCGCAGGGCGCAGCTTGGGCCGCACCAGAGCCAATCTCACCTTCACCATCCTACACCCCCATTCATCGGCTCAGCTCTCCAAACGAGTTGGCGCGATCACCATTCACCAACGCGCTCGCTTCCAATTCTAGCTGCGAACCCAAGAGCACCTTGCACTGTCGTCGTCGCTATGCAGCGGGGCCGCCACATCGATCGCCGGCGGCGTCGCGGTGGCGCCGCAGACGGCGACTTCGTCGCCATCGGCTTCGCCGCCGTGGCGACCGCGGTGTCGTTCCTCCTCGTCGTCTTCGTAGGCGGCGACGCCGCCGCCGCCACGACAATTGAGGCCGAAACCTTATGGCAAGTCATCCTGGCGTTCGCGACCATGGCCGCCGGCCTGCTGTTCATCGCGCACGGCATGCGGGTCCGCGACGCGCAGCCGCCCGTCGTTGCGCCGGTGGGCCGGAGCGGCGGCTGTTGGTTCTGATCCTCGTCATCTGCCCGTTTCTTGAAGCTTGGTTTGACTTCTTCTGACATGTGAACCAGCGCTTGGCGAGCAAATTACTCAACGGCCCCCACCCAGGTTATTTAACCATCGAAATATTTCTTCTCCGTGTAAATTAAATATTTCGATGGTTTTTTATGATTACCACTTGGTTTTGTGTCCATGTGTGTGTTTTCGGATTCATGGGCTCCAAGTAAATTGGTGGACGATGTTACTCTCCATTTCGGGCATTTTATACTCGTAACGGTCAATTTAACGGAAGGGACATGTGATTTGCATGTGATTTGTTATTTTGACCGTAAGTTCGTGAGCTTCGTTCAAATAACCTTGAGTTTACGGGCTTCGCTAAAATGACAATTGCCTCTCCTCTAAAATAACTATATGTTTCTTTTTTGGACAAAATTGCCCCATCCCTCTTCTTCCTCCTCTTGCCAAACAAATGAACAATCATGACCGCCGGCTCCACCAGCCCGGCCTTGCCGGATTCCGCCGCGGCGCCGCCCTCAACGTGTGGTAGGCTGGCACTTCAAGCTGCTCGTTCAGTTGAAGAGGAACATGCCTCCTCCAGAGCCTCCACAGAGGAACAATACCGCAGCTAAGATGGTGCTGAAAGAGGCCCTGGCAGTCGCGAACACCATGCCGATGCTTGAGCTTGCCTACTGCTTAATGCTATCTTGACCAAGTGCCTCATGCTTTATATTCTTGGCTGCTGGAACATCAGGCTTGAAGCTGACATTGAGGAGAGGTGCCGCTCGCTCGAGTCGTTCAAGGAGCCAGAGCACAACGAGCATGAGAGCCTGGCAGGTTCGCGGAGGCGCGGGCTCGCGCGAGCGCGCGAGGAGGCGGGCAGCGCGGAGGTGCACCAGGGGCAAGCGGCGCATAGGCGTGGTCGTGGGCGTCGTGGTGCTGCGCTAGGGACGGACCGACGCGCGTCAGTGCGACGCCGCACGGAGTATGAAGCTCAGCGCGAGGAAGAAGAAAGGCATGGGTAATTTTGTCAAAAAAACATATGGTTATTTTAGAGAAGAGACAGGAAACTCATTGTCATTTTAGCGAAGCCCAAGAACTCGAGTTTATTTGGACGAAGCCTCCAAAACTCGCGGTCAAAATAACAAATCTCTAAGTTCTTCTAGTTGTTGTTGTTTGTTTTTTTAAGGGAATGTGAGCTCTCCTAGTTGGTCCTTTGCCAGTGCTTGCCTTTTCCCCGGATATGCCAAAGTGTCTGTTTGCACAGACCTGTCAACATCAGAGCACTTGCTATTGTAGGCAAAGGTTCAGCGAAAAATTATTCAGACGCATTTTGACATGTCTGGTCCATTTAAAGGGAAATTTATAAAAAGTTCAAATGGAGAAGATCGCCAATCGAGAGGGCCATGATCCAAAAATGGAAAGTAGAGAGCAAACAAATAAGTGTATAAAAGTACAATTAAAATATGGGGTGTTAGGTAAATTATTCCTCAAGTTTGTCTCTACATCCATGGGATCTGTATCATGACTCATGAGTCATGAGCCTATAACAAGAAGAAAAGGCCAACCCGTTTCTTTCATTCCACCACCATTAAGGTTCATACACAAGATTGATCTACTCTGTCTACTAAACAACGCTGCATTTGTGTTATTATATTGTGACTCGGCACATATAAAAAATAAATAAACATGTCGACACCAAAAAGAAAAACCTATGTATATGAACCTAATCAAGGAGCAGGTAGGGCACTCTCTGTGTTTCTGTGTCATCTTCCAGCACTGGAAAAAAGATCAGGACTCTTCTGTTGCTGTCTGCTATATATATCTATGGTGAAAACCAACTGTCTGAAGGTTATATTGCTGCACATGGACCAATGAATCCGCATCTGAAAACTTGATGAATCTCGGTAACCTACTGAACTCTGAATCAGGTTGATCCATATCCGTGAGGATGGGCTTTCTGCCATTTCCACGCCATTGAAAGGCTTTCACGAAGATCAGTGTAACGAGCAGTCCAGTTGAGCTCGTTGAGGATCTTTGATGGGTCACTGTATACCTCAGCATAATCTCCGGGTCTGCGGGCAAGGTATTCAACCTTGATGGTGGCTCCTGTTGCCTGTTTGCATGCTTCCACAAATTCCTTCACTGATCTACCTGATAAAACATGAAATACCATGTTCAGAAACAAGGGAAGATATGATCTTAAACAAATGCTTAATGGATGAGTTATTCTGAAATTGATGGTCCTATAATTGGCCTTTCAACAACCTTGCCCTGTCCCAACATTGTAGATTCCAACTTTGCCAGGCTGAGCTTTATCAAGAGCTTTGACATGGGCGTCAACAAGATCTGTTACATCTATGTAATCTCTAATACAAGTTCCATCTGCAGTAGGGTAATCAGTTCCTCGAACCTGATAGAGATATACCATCGTTATTTAGTGACCTGAAACTGATGAGTGTAGCTACTTAGGAAAAGAAAAAAAAACACATAGATCACCTTCAACCCTGGAATGTTTCCCAAAGCTGCATCAAAGCAAGCACCAGAAATCCGTCCATGCTCGCGAAGCTCTGGCCTTGGAGCTTCCCCTAGCCGCCCCTCTGGGTCGGATCCAATCACGTTGAAGTATCTAATTTATCAGAAATGGGAGCTGGGTTAGAATTATTCTGTGGAATTCTCAACATAATATAGGCTTCTGAAAACCAAACCTCAAAATCATGACAGCCATGTTTGATCCCTTTGACTTTGAGAAATCTAAGATGATGTCCTCTGCCATCTTCTTTGCCTTTCCATATGGGTTGATAGGATTCTACATTGGTTTGGGACATATTTAGAACCGAATTGTTGACAATATCCATAAATTTTGAAAAGTAAGAGCTCATGCATCAAAACGCCAACCTGCGGAGTTGTTTCTACAATAGGCATCGTATCAGGTTCACCATATGTTGCACAAGTACTCGAGTAAATCAGAGTATTCACATTATGTGCTGCCATTGCCTCGAGCACTGTCAATGTATTCGATGTTATGTTGTGGTAGTACCTGAAATATCAGAGTTAGCAGAACATACACAGTGGATTACAGGAACTACATTTGCAGACGATTTCTGCAGGGTATAGCCAAAAAGCAGAACAAATAGGAACCAGAGCAGCAAATGTCATGATTTTCCACTAAATCCATTTAAATTATAGATGCACTATGAACTAAAGTATGAGGAATAGTTATCGAGAATGACAAACGCTGTGACTTGTATGATTAATAAACTCTGATTTGATGCGATACGGGAGTAGGTTGCCTATTAGGCAACTTTGTTCCAGTAATCAGCGGAAAAAAAGGATTATTTGCTACATATACACTGAAGAGTTGCACAAGAATTATGAAAGGACATGCTTTTAAATATTCGAGCAGCAAGAAAACCCACATATTACCCTATATAAAAACTAGTACCTGAGTGGCTCCATAGTGCTCTCGCCAACATAAGCAACAGCGGCGAAGTGCATAACAGCATCAAATGCATTCTCCGAAAATATTTTGTTCACCTGACTAATGGTTAAGTGCAAAACAGATCTCACCAAGGCAGAAACGTAGAGATAACCACTAAAGTACCAAATTCTACCCAAAGGATACAGCTTTTGCATCGCCCAAATCAGCATAAATAAATTGAAGCCTTCCAGGCTCTGGAAACAACCGTTGAAGAGCTTTGACAGCTCCCATGTTCCCTCGGGAAAGGTTATCCTGCCAAGATCAAATGCCAGTAGTTGCAATTACTACCAAATTTTCATAGTGAGAAAAGGCGTGCAGGCTATGAATAAGGACTTACCACAATGGTAACTCGGTAGTTGTCCTTAAGGAGACGGAGAGTAGCATGCGAGCCAATATACCCAGCACCCCCTGTCACTAACACATGGGTGACCCCAATTTCATGGCGAGAGAACTGCAGCACATGTGAGTACATCAACAAAACGCCTCCAGTCTGAAAGAGTAAAACTATGATAGTACAAAACTGCAAAATCATTAAATGACAATCTGGAATGTTTCTTGCTGAATTTGTCTTCTTATAGAATCACAACTATGTTTCAACCAGAACTAATGCGTAAATGTATTGGAAAAAGATTGCACGCTAGAGGAAGATTGAGGAGCAGTTAACCGTAAAATAAGATGGCATTATTTCTCCTAATTGGCTTTATGGCATTTCTCTGATGAATTGGTAGCATTATTAGCAGTTTAAAATGGTGTACTTAAATTGTAGGGAATAATGAGAAGTGCCCAGTAAAGTAAGTGACAGTGACATGGTTAGTTGTGGAGAGATTCAACCCACCACACTTGTACTGCTGAAACCAGGAGACTGTTTCAACACAATTATGCACATGACCGTGAGGGCAGCAGCCACAGCGATCTTTCCTGTTAAATTAGGCTTGCGTCTCGAATCAGAGAAGTCCATCCCTGAGAAAATGACAGGGCAAATCAAAATTTGTGCAAGTAAACTCATAATGCCTGTGGCTAAAATATGGTCTGCAATGCAGAAAAATGAAGATATTTTACTGGTACGCAGCATTAGCAGTTTAACATGCTTATATGTTTTGCATTAAATTTGGACTGCTAATACACTGTAAAAGTTAAATTTGCATGATCAGGCACTCCAGTGGGAAAAAGACAATTCTTCGCTTAACAGTAAATTCCTGTTTACAACCAGATCAATTAAATTATAGGCAAAAAGGAGAGGAAAAACGCAGCATAAATTGGGGATGAAATTGAAGTACCTGACAAGATCCAAGACCTAGTGGTCCTAGCCTGGCTTCTGCTCCTGGGGGTTGTTGGCATGTGAGGTCGGTCTCCACGAATGAAACCAAGAAGTCCGCTTCCCACGTCCTACCTATCAATCTGCATCATGAAACTTGCATGATTAAATTCGCTTCAAGAACAAACTTTTAAGTCCACAACCATCTCAGCTGATACAACAAAATCTACACAAATAAGGAAAAAAGCACCTAAATTTCCTCATAACCAATCAAACAGAGCAGAAACCAGGGAACATTGATTCAGGTAAAGAGAAAAAAAAAACAAACAAGAACAGAGAATACCAACCCGAAGCAACTCGCCCGCACGAGAACTCGAATCCTTCGGCGCAAGGACGAGAGAACATCAGGGATCAAGGAGAGGAAGCCCACCCGCTGCCGAGCAGATCGACGTGGCCAGCGAAGGAGGGCGGATTCCCTCCGTGATTGATTCCGCGCGGCGCGAGATCGGCAGGCGCGGAAACGGAGGGATGCAGCCCAGCTGGCCCGGGCAAGAGGGGAGGGAAGAGACGCGGAGGAGGAGAGGAGGTGGCAACTCAGAAGGAGCAGGTCGTCGGGGGCGTTTCTATTACCGGGTCATCATAACACCAGCGTGCCGGTTTATGTAGCGCGGCTAGAATCTTTTTTGCGTTTTTATTTTACTTCTTCTTTTTCGAGGAATCTAGTTGCATGTAGGCTGTAGCTGGCTGGCCTGGATTCTTGCGTATTTGCATTTGCATAAAGTTCTTCTCATTTTTATTTTTCTTCTTCTCACTCTGGTAATTTCCTTGTAGTCCCGCGTGCAAAATGTCATTGGCCAAACTCTTTTTTGCGTTTTCTGTTGGATCTAAATTTAAGCCGCCGTTGCCTGTCATTTGGTCACATAAACTGACCTAGTACATCGCTGTCCTGTTCAACAGTGTCATTTATGAAAGGAAACAATGCTCATTTGTCAGTTGAGATCCAACCAGAATGTCCTGTACAAAATACGCCCCAATTGCGTATAGAAAAATGTTTTGGTTGACGAACATAGAAGGACAGTACTGTTCTTGGTACGCGGATGGCGTAGAAAGGGTGTATTATTCGCATGCTTGAGCATGCAAATTTCGCATCTTTAAGTGCTTCCAAAGGACCAGAAGTTCTGGTTGCGAGCTTAACACAGAACGGGTAGCTTGCCGGCGAGAAAGAAAGCCACCGGAATAGCGAGAGGTGGAGCTCCCAAATTCTGACTTGGTCACGTGGCGGGCTGATTACACGCCGCTTTCCTTTCATTCCACACGGACTCCACAAGCTCTGGCGGCTTCTGTCTGTGCCCTCACCGACTGATCCGTCCATCGGCGCAATTATGTGCGCCGCAGCCTCCGACAAAATAGGATTCAGAGCAGGAAAAAAGGGGGGGATTACATTCAGAGCAGTCAAGTAATATCCAGAGGTATATTAGATTGCATTAAGAATCAGCGGATCAGATGTCAGTGTTTGCCGGTGAAAAATAGAATAACAGAACAGGTTAACATGCGTCGTTGAATGACACGAGTGTTGGCGTGTGCAGAGGTGGTCAACATCAGCACTGTGCGCGAGATCGATGAGATTGCACCTAACAATTCCTAATCAGCTAGGAGTATATTGTATTAGTCTCCCCTCTCGTTTTCTTGTTCGCTTCTGGGAATCTTCCGTCGCCGGGCTCTGATTAGGCCAACAGGCGTGAGGCTTACAGCAGTGCGACTAGATCGCATCCTGCCTAACCTTCCTGAATTATTGGAGGCACACTGGGTTGGTTTTTTGTGCGTTTGGGAGGCTTGCAATTTGAGACAAAATTTGGTCGAACTCAACAGTATCTCATGATTCATGAGGATATACAGGTGTTGTACCCCTGTTATTGAGGCTGCGACTTTTTTTTTGATAGGTTGAGGCTACGACTTAGTGATGGGTTCCGGCAAAATTTGCCATAAAAACATATGATTGGTCGCCTTCAGTTGTTATGTACAAAAAAGATGTATGGTTAGTAACAACATTTGCTACCGCAGTTAGGTAGGAGGTTCAGAAGCTATTGGCTTGATTGTCATGTATCACTGGCAGTGAGCTGAATAAGATGGCTGAAACGAATGATACCAAAGGAGCCAAAAACCTGAGCTTTCAGTCACCAGTTCCCAACTTCCTGGGCAGGGATGAACTGAAGCACCAATCTGAATTCTTTCGTTTTTTTGCAAGAGTTGGTGCGTCATCACTTCAGCATTCAAGAAACCACACAGAAATAACTGAACACCAGTTCCAAGAGACACAGTTCAGATTGTAACAATCTGGCAGTGACTGCCTTCTTGGCGTTCCATGAAGTTGTTAAGCACCAGTTCCTAGAATGGATACAGTTTTCCTGCAGAGGCTCAGGACTCAGGAATGCGGCCCATCTTACACAAGAGAAGAACAAAAAATGGACAGCTGAAGATGGGCACAGAAGGGAGCCCCTCCAAGGATGAGATGACACTGCAACCACTAGCTCTACACACTGGAGGCACACCAATAATCCCATAACGGGAATTTTTCCTACTACAAAATTCTCGACAGTTCAATTTCACAAAACATGAAACAAAATAAGGAAGAATGGTTGTGATAAAGTATTGTACTGGCAATGCACTGTGCAATACACTTTCATTCTAGTACAAGATATTGACATGTATGGTCCAGGGCTCCAAGCGTCAAAGGTAGCTACACATAATTGTCTGGTACACACTGTACACAATTGCCGTCTATACTTAATGATACAGTTTTCAGACTACCATAACTTCCCCGCACTGCGACTTGCAAAGACGTACTTAAACCAAATAAATTCTGATTTCTGAAGGAGGTGTTGTATGTTGACATCCAAGACGTTCCAAATTGTGCTGCCCACTTCTCCGACTATGAATGGTCGTAAATCTTTTCCCTTCCAGCATTACCATGCAAACTCAGACACAAAATCCAAATTTCGCTGCTTGGCAGTAGCTAGAGTACGGTCCATGTAACAATAGCAGTGTCCTATGAGCTGCTTCACTCACAAGACTCTTTCCCTGAAGCAGGTAGATCCTATCAACAATGAGAACAAAATGCAATAAATAAAGAACCAACAGTAATAGTTTGGAATTCTTCATTCAGCTAGCTCAGTTCCATCCTCACTGCATATAGATCCATAACCAGATAATCCTCCATGGATAGTTGTAGTACAAGGATATGAATGAAGATATCATGACTGTCAGACAATTTAGGAATAGTAATACGCTGCCTAGTTTGATGACTGGTTAAGGAGGGGAAGAGTGAACAGAACAGAAGAACTATTCAGGTAGCCTGAGGGGATATAAAACGCCATAACAACACCTCATGAACTGCATCTTCACGTCGTTAGCCTGGAACCCCAAATAGCAGGAAGCTCCCAGGATGACGAGAGAGCTAGAGCGAAGATGACCTGAAAATACACGAATGTAAATGTTGCCTTCAGAAATATAATATTTCACATTTGAACTTTATAGGTTATATTCTTTAGAATGGATAAAGTATGTCATTCTTAGACTGGGGCTAATAACTAAGATAAGGTAACAAAATTACAAAATACATCAGTTTTTCTGTCAACTTGACATTGCCCCAAAAATTAACTTCACAGAAAGCAAGCAAGAATTAGAATAATATACCAGAACGTGTGTACATCATCGTAGGCTGGTCTCGGGTTTCCTTAGATAAATGTACAACTCTTCATACGAGAACAACATGGCTGCAATGTGCAAGGCTACAACCAGAAAGTCAAGGTGGCATTGTTCCACTGGCTCCACTAACAAAATCCAAAGGTCTCCAATCACGTGTCTTGCACAACTTAAAGTCGTCCGTTCATGTGTATTGTCAAGTCAAGGAAATCATCAACATGAAACGGATACTAGCACATGGATGTGAGAAGTTTTGTCCAAGTGCCCATTCGAGGAATGAAACCTTGGTCCACCATTTTCTTCAAGACAAGATGTGCATCATCTAAGCAGTCAACACTACAGAGGCCATCAATCAGCAGCTTGTAAGATTGAAAGCTGGGCCTGACACCTTCTGCACTCATGATGCTAACCAGGTTCTTGGCCTCTTCAAATTTTCTTGAGCTGATGAGACCATCAAGAAGTACCTGATAGGTCCCTGAATTAGGGAAGCAGCCTTCAGATGTCATTGATTTGAACAGATTGAATGCCTCAGAAACTCTTCCCTCCCTGCAAAGACCGGAGATCAAAATATTGTACACGACTGTATCCGCGGCAATATCCTGCTGCTGCATTCTCTCACACAACTCAAATGCTTCATCAACCTGACCATGCTGACAAAGGAAATGCATCAACGTCGAGTAGGTCGTCACATTAGGCATGCACCCTTGCTTGGGCATCTCGTGCAGCAAAGACACTGCCTCATCAAATTTACCGAATTGGCACAACCCCTTGACAAGGATATTGAAGCAACAGGTGTCCAGCGTCACGCCCAGCTTGGGCGCATTCGAGTACACCTCATGGACAACCTCGTACTGCCGCTTACACACAAGCATGTGAAGAACATAATTAAATGTCTTGGTAGAAGGCCAGCAATTATACTTGGGCATAGCAAAGAGCGTGTCGATGGCTTTCTGAGGATGGTTCGCCACATTGCCGTACATCTTGACCAGCCTGTAGAAGAACTCATCTGAAAACCTGAACTTTTCAGTTCTTGCCCTGGCCAGCAACTCCTCCACATCACTGAACCTCCTGGCGCAGGCTAGCTTGTCGATCATCAAGCTGTAGAGGGACTCGCTGGGCTTGTAATCTCTGCGACTGCAAGCCTTCTTGAACACACTGGTTATCAGGCTAGGGTCCCTGATGTTGGCGAAGATCTTGAGCACTTCGTTCGGCGCGAGCCAGTCCTTGTGGTCCAATCTCCCCATCCAGTAGCCGTCATCGCACACCGTGGAGCGCAGTTTCAAGAAAGGAGGCACCGAACGACGGGATAAGGCTCTCGCCATGGTCTGCGGCAAGGAGGCAGGAACGAAGTGAGGTGGAGGTTACCGAGAACTGGGAGGGTAGCCCTTACCGTGGAGCGCAGTTTCAAGAATGGAGGCACCGAGCGACGGGATAAGGCTCTCGACATGGTCTGCGGCAAGGAGGCAGGAACGAAGCGAGACGGAGGTTACCGAGAACTGGGCGGGTAGCCCAAGGCTTGCGAGTAAAGGGAAGTGCAGAATTAATGGAGCTTACCTTGGCAGGAGGTCGACTTCGCGTGGGCGCGGCCGGCGGCGACAGGTAAGGAGGGAAGAGGCGGCGGTCGCCCCCGGCGGCGATGTGCCCGGACAGCAGCAGAAAGGATGGTGGGCCTTGGGCTCTTTCCAACGACGGCCCAACTCATGTAGATTAAAATAATATAAGAAATATCTATACTGCAAACAAGATGACCGCGTGGCCTAATGGATAAGGCGCTCGCCTCCGGAGCGGGAGATTGTGGGTTCGAGTCCCATCGTGGTCGTATTTATTTTATTTTCCCCTTGGTTCGGATCCGTTCCCTATCTCGTATTTTTTCCCCCGTGTTTGACCTTCTACCTTCCTTCGACTCGCCCCTCACACCAATTTCCCGGTGTCCTCCTTTGTCAGGGTGTCCCATTTTTGGCCGTCTTGTTTTTCTTTCTTTACCTTTTTTTTTTGGTTGTCTATTTCTCTCTTGTCATCCTGTTTTATTTCTTCCTTCTACAATAGACAACATCCATGATTGTAAGATACTGTTTTTAGCATCCATAATCATGTTGTATCATGACCAATACCAACTTTCTTTTCGCAAAACCAACATGAAAGCATGTAACATAACCTTTGGTGCCCCAAAACAACTTTTAAAAAATGAACCTTACGCAGCTGACAGTAGAAATCAACTTGGCCAAGCTTCTTTCCCTTAATTGTCAAGTCCCATGAATGCGGCCAGTGGCCGATACGTGTAGCATGACATCAACAATGATCGTACAACCTAGATACTAGCATAATTAAACACACGCACACAACCTGCATGCCGTTTCTTTTCCAAGATATCTGTGAGATAGCGACCCTTCTCATTTGCAAAGCCGCCACCACACTAATCATGGACAATTAAAAGTCAAATACTAATACAAGGTGGAGGATAAGTACTGGAAAACAATGGCACATGACCTAATACTACCATTATTCACCGTATAGCCCCGGAGTGCTGTTATCTTGGCTTGCGAGTGGGATTTCCAGTGCAGACTAATACTACTTGTTGACGGATTGATCGTATCCAACATGTGAAGTGGAGTTTATGGAAACTCCTCTTACTAGTGGATGCATCTTAGTGGATGACTGGATGCGTGTTACAAAAGCGCGAAAACTTTCAAATTGCAGTTCTATTATAGAGATATTCAGTTCACATGGTGAAAAATATTTCAAGAAATAGTGCGCGGTATCAGAATGTTGATATGAATATATTTGTTTTGGTGGAATTTTGTCTTATAGATATTGATTTACTAAAAAAACTCTTAGATATGTACCGTTCACTTTGCCCAATGCTCTCATATTGACAGTGCCGTCTTCCTCTTGAACATCACTATATTCCTAGTAGGAATGCAGCTGCACTCCTTTGGGCGTGGTTGTTTTACCAACATATCGGTAGTAAGTGGGTGTGATCGCTTATGATTTTTATGGCTGGCTGCAAGCTGGCTGTGGCATGTGATTTTTGCGGCTGGCCTGGTGGTTCCAGCAGCAACCAACTGCAAAAATCACAAATTATCACACCCAGTTAGTGTAGAAAGAATAGATTGTGTATAATAGTTTGTTGTATTGCACTACTGAGCCTCTCAGCCGGTGTATATAGATAATAAAGAAGATAAGTCATGGGTTCACCTAAGCTCCAATGGTATAGCTAGGGTGAAGGTCGGCAATAGTGGTGTGTTTATGGTGCCGCTAGCCGTGATGGAGGAAGCTTGTAGTGGCGGGGGTTGGTGGGAATGAAAACAAAGAGTTACGGGTCAATATGCATGATCGGAATCATCGGTGAAACATTCAACTATAGAGAATAAGGAACCACGAGGAGGAGATGGGTAAAGAAGAGAGATTATGGTGCAAGGAAGCACTATATGAAGGTTCTTTGTGAGGTTGAATCGTTTCGACATACGAGAGGGGGGAAGGTACTTTTTCGTGTTAAGGATGTGTACTTTCCACAATGCATATCACTAGATTTGCTTTGAGATTTGTGCAAAGAATGATAGAGGGATATGCTGACTACCTATTCTTCTACGCACAGATCTCTTTAACGCGGAAAAAATAACAAGTGCTTGAAGGTGATGGAGAGGCCCTAGTGGGATGGAGGACTTGGAGGTGTAAGTGTGTGATTAGTTTATACATGATGGAACATGTTGGGATTAGGTTTAAGGTTTCTGAGCCAGCGGTTTCCAGCTGCAAGTGCATTCAAGAAATTAGAGTCACCTTCTCAGGTGGCACCTGCCCCGTGGAATTTTCAGTATAGAATGAATGCACAAAGTCACAAGTGGAGTTTACAGAAATATTTGTTACTGGATAGATGTTACAGCAACATTGAAATTTTTTGTTATCTCCTCCCACATTTCCAACGATACCGCATGTATTCCACAAGCATATCACGCACGTGATTACTCTATGTAAACAAACTGTTAGTGGGATGGTAACAACAAGACTCAAATAGATCCTACGTAAGCTATGCACTGCTGTGGATATCTACTCAAACTACACAGTGAAAGAATGAGGTGATGGTGAACCGTGGAGGGGAGCATGCGAGCAGCCCACTACTCCGCAGTTACCTTTATTGCAGTATAAATTGGTGCCGTAGCAAGCGTTGCAGAGCACAACAGCAAGCAGCTCGACCGAGCACACCACACTACTGCACTTGCAAACATTATCATATCTCCTAGCTAGGGCAGAAGCAGCCATGGCTTCCCGTGCCTTTGCTGCCCTACTCACTGTACTAGCATTGGTATGTTTTGCTTCAGTTCCCCGTGCTCTGGCCACGGACCCGACGCAGCTCCAAGACATCTGCGTTGCTGATACGAAAAACATGGGTAAATATAATTGCGCATGGCTTGCTACTATATGCACTTAGTAGTCCGTTATAATCATGTACCTGGTAGCATCCATGCATTCCTTCTAATTCTTTTTATTATTATTATACAATATAACTTAGATACTCACAACGCACGTACACTTACCGCACCGTAAATGTTCTCTATAAATAAAAGCATGTACGTGTATTCCATTTTTGTAAGCTTTATTTATGCACTTACGACAAGTACACTACAGCCATGATCGTTTCTTTTAGCACTAAATTTTAGAAGGCTCTAAACAAAGAGAATCTAGTACTAAATAAAGTCTAATGACAAAACCTATTTACAGATAGGTACATCTTTACGAGACGAATCAGTAACCATCGTCTAATCACGGCTTAC
>LAPY01000259.1:197858-209797 GCA_000970635.1 Eragrostis tef
TCGCCGGCGCCGGCGACGGAGGCCTCGCCGCGCGCCCCTACTTCACCGTCGTCGTCTAGCCTCTCAGATCCTTAGATAGCGTAGCGTGTTATCTTTGAGGCGGGGGTGTGCAGGCGGGCGTGCGGGCGTGCGTTGTGCTCTCGGCAGTGTTCTTGCGTGCCCTGCTTGGGGCTGCATAGCTCTCTAGATTCGATTTCTTTTCTCTTTTGTGTAATAATGTGTACTATGTAAATTTGTAAATCCAGATCGATGAGATGTTTATTGTACCTACTTTAGAGTATACCCTTGCCTTTCCCTTCACTATTCAACTGAACTAATTTACTCTCATGGTAAATTTCATCAACTTTTTGTGCCGGTTGCTACTACGTCTGGCTCCAGTACTTCAGGTCAGAAGACTCACATTCAGCCACGCAGATTAGGCCAGATGAACACAAAGTTCATCATTTCGTCTGCAAATTGAATTTCCGCCAAATTTGTGGACCGTCATACATATACATGTCTCTTCAAACTCTTGTCAAGTGGGGTCGGTCGTTTTGAACGAATTTAACCATCTTGACTGCCAGCAATTTTCCCGCAGATATTTTGACTCCTCTCGGAAGATATTTCAGCTAAGGCTTTTAGCTTTGGCACACTTGCTGCCATGTTGGTCCCAACGACTCCCAAGGACGAAAATAAGGAGCACATAATTTCGTTGCACAAAGCATTTTCCTTATAGTAAAAAATGCCTCTCCCTTTTGTCCTGGTACGAGAAAATTCGATGCTATCTTACCCAATTCGGAGAATAAAAATTACAGGTGCTTAGTGCTCCAGTGGATCATGTTCATACAAAATTTCCAAAAGTGCACGGAGAGAATAACCAATTAAAGCAAGAGCGTGTGGAGGTGATGAGACTGGAATGGAATCCGAAGAAAAAAAAATGAAGGACACTTAGCTCTGATCGCTGCCTGTGATTAGTAAACAAACAGCAACTGATAGTCAGTCATGCAGCAATCATATGTCCTGTACACATGAGATCGAATCTCACCAGAATACATCACACGTCTAATGTCCTAGAGTGGAGAGAGCCATCCAAAGTGGGAGGGTTACTAATTCGGACGGATCAAAGCTACAACAATGCTTTTTTTTTTTGCTGTGGATGCTAACTGAACGGCTTTTCTGGGGATAAGCTACAACAATTTTAACACTGTTTTCACTTCCTAGAATACAAAGTTAATTTTCCGTTTCTAATTGAGAAAAAGCATATGAAATGCATACACAAATAACTAGACTACTCAAGCTATCAGCCTTACGCATGAGACACCTGACGGTACTTGGGACCGAAGACGTCATTGAACTATACACTGACAGCATAACAAATCTTGAGTGCTTAGTTATGAATCAGTTCCACTGTTGAATCTTTTAACTCTGGCAACTCTCCATTTGAGTGTGCATGGCAAAATAGCAGCGATTTGCACTGCAGACAGCGAAAGGACAACTGAATACTGCTATATTTGCACTGCAGACACAGTGAACCATCCGAGAACATTTGCCACCGTCCCACCCCGAGATAAATACATGACATTTTTTTCTCTTAAAAGAATGAAACAAGAGATATAAATGTGACATCGGAATTGCAATATACATTGGGGAGGATGTCCTTCATATCACGTTCTACAAAGTTCAAAATTGCAGACATATATGGCAGAGATGTGATCAGAGCATAGCTGTCTCTAATCAAAAGGGTGATGCTAATTTTTCCAAAGTGGTTCCGGAGCATCAAGTGACCGACAGAAGTGTCACTGAATTTAAAAGCGGGGATCCAGTGCAACCAAATTGCATTGATTTAAGGAGCTGGATACTGCTGTTGCTGCAGACACGGAGGGGCAGTGATACGTGACGCCTGACCAGCATTCTCTGGAGTTCTTTTACTCCACACGAACTCGCTTAGCAAATCTTTGGCGATTATCGACTTTCTTAAAACTTCGGTGTCCAAATCTTTCTGACGGTACAAGTGACAGAAACTTTCCACGCTACAAAGCAGAGCTGCAGCCTTCACAATTTGAGTTTTTGGTCAGACAATAACTCTTTTTTTTTAAAAAAAAAAGGAGCAAGAGTCAGCCCCCCTGTATATGGTTACCTGGTTGAGCATAGCAAGCTTTTCTTTCTCATCTTGGTGTAGTGGGTCGTCATGGGTTACCAGACTGCGCATGGTAGTTTCTCTCGTGTCATCTTTTTTTAGGGGTTTTTGACCATCACCTAAAACAAAGAAGTTTTAGCTGTGAATAACGCAGTATAGAAGGCCCATTGCTAGTAGTAAATATTCACTTTTTATCGTAATGATGAAAACCATGTGGCTGGCAGCGCAAGATATCACTAGATCAGACATTGTCAAATAAACACGTAACAAACTGAAATGTTACAGGAAGTTCAGTGTTGCAATTTGCAAGATCGAGCAGCAGTTGCTGCAAAAATGCTCAGTTCATGCTAGCTGAGCAGGATTGAACGTGGAGGTAGCCCAGGCTTCAACACATTTCGAATTTCTTAAATACTAGTAATATTGTTGCAGAGGGAGCAAGCAGAAATCAGTGACTGCGCAAAGTGATGATGGAGCACTACACAAAACGAAAATGTCCATATATACCTTCTGTGTAACCAGTACGATGTCCGTCATGGAGCACCACGCATCTTCCAGCTTGCAGACATTCCTCTGAAGAAGATCACACGAGCTCATGAACTATGCACAAGAATGGAACTAACCAATGAACCAAATAGGAGCAGCTCTAAAAACTTGCCACGTAAGATCAGTCATAGCATACATCGCTACCGACCAGATCTGAGATCCTAACATATCAATGCACGGACAGGAAAGTTATCAAAAGGGCAGAAGAACTATGACCAATAGGGGTTGCCACCCGGGTCATTGTTACTGGTTCAAGTGGTGTACCTGTCACAGAAAACAAGCTTATTGAGTATACTGGCTATAGTATTTGGTGCTGCTAAGTGCTACTGTCAAGCTTATGTATCAGTAGTAGTAGCTTAGCGTGTGTAGTACTGTCAAGTAAAGAGACCTGAACGAGTCATCCCCTTGCACGAAGAATGCAGCCTGTAAATGGAAGGAACATGACGTGTGACAGCCAAAACGGAACAGGAAATAACTGACTTAATTGGTCTCATCTGTCCGTTTTACCTCTTCTTGGAAAGAAAGGACCGGGCAAGATCATATGCTGCTATGCGCGTTAAGCTCTCCGCCTGAACCCCTCTGCGACCTCTTGAAGTAGTACTATAAAGATTGCAAAACATATACGTCAACGAGCTGCTACCTGGGACTGCAAATCGAGTGCGATTAAACTGAAAGGAATGACATAGTGACATACCTGAAGCAGATGGGGAGCACATTGGCCGGCTTGGCGGGGCAGAGCGGCAGCCGGCTCATCTCATTCAACTCTGGAATCTGAGCAACCAAACGACCCACGATCTCCGCTGCCTTGCACCTTACACGTCGCCAGTTAATGGAGGCCCTGGTGTTATTACAGTAAGAATTCGAAAAACAGATGCTCACAAACTTGCGTTGCAAAATACTTAAAAGGAAAACAAAACCTGCAAAGTCAGTAATACGACAGAGGAACAACCGACCGGTTTTTCTCGGAGCGCACGGACGCGATGATCTGAGCGAGCTTGACGCCGCCGGGACTGACGCCGCCATGGAGGTAGATCTCCAAGGAGCTGTATGGATTGTACTCGTACGAGCCATTCGCGTTGCACTCGGAGACGTGGGAGACGAAGTGGATGAACTTGACTAGTAGTCTGGCGCCGCGGGGCAGGGCAGGTGCCCAGCACGCAGGAAGCGGTGCACATATCTGATGGCTTCCGACCACATGCCCCGCCTCACCAGGCGCTGCAGATGCTCTGCGCGGAACATCACCGCCGTCTCCTTGGACAGCCTGCGCCATTCCGCCATGCATATACAATTCGAACATGTAATAATCGGAACGGTGTCGTCTTCCGGTCAGAGACGCCCTCGCTTCCCCGACTGCTCGCGACGTGTCGCGAGGAAGGTCGACAGTGGCGATGCCGCCTGCCACGCGATGATGAGGACATTAGTAGTGCCTGGTGTCACTTGTTTAATCCAATGTAACGACCATATCATTTTCTGGTGTTTTTTTTTCAAAATGTAATCCTCTATGTAATGGGCCATGTTTGGGGCCAAACACTTTCCATGGAATTCAGGTGGGAAGTCCTCCTCCCCCGTTGACCGTCAAAAAAAAAACATGTAATAATCAAACAAATAGTGAAAGAAGTAATGCGGCGTGAGAAGTTGGTCGTAGGAAGCGAAAGCCGTGCACATTTTTCATCTTAACAACAAAGAGGTGCGCGGCGGGCGTACGCTTGGAAGGCGCCGTCGTAGCGGGGGAGGCGGAGGAAGGCGAGGAGCCGCCGCATACGAAACCGCGTCACGCAGCCGTAGTCGAGGGAACGTATCGCACCACGCCTGCACCCGCCGCAGCCGCAGCCGGAGCCGGAGCGCGCCATTGATCTCGCCGAGTAGAGCCGCGCGAGGCGTTTGTTCTGTCTGCTACAGAGAAGAAGAGATCAAATTCAAAGGAAAACGAGCCCAAGCCGAAATATATAACGAGGGTCCAACGAAACGGTTATTTGGGGGCCCAGTACAGGTCCACTAGTCATACATGTGTATGTTTGGGCTGAGATAGTCGAATTTCTAGGCGGGCCTTGATATCCTGGCCCGTCGTCCGCCTCGACTCGTCGACATCACTCTGCACCGCATTCCCCTTCTCGTCCTCCGGCCTCCGCCGCCTTCTCCCACCCGTCGCCGCCGCGGGACACCCCGCCCACCGCCGCCTCCTCCTCACAGTCCCAACCATGGCGGCTTCATCCGCCACACGACGCGGCATATCCGCGCTCCTCCTCTCCTCCCGCGCGCTCCCCTGCCGCCTCCGCCCCCTCGCCGCCGCCGCAACCCACCTGGCCCCATGGGCTCTGCTTCCGTCGCGCGGGGCAAAGACGGCTTCGCCCGGCGGGTCCGGGTACTCCCCGCTCAACGACCCCTCGCCCAACTGGAGCAACCGGCCGCCCAAGGAGACGATCCTCCTCGACGGCTGTGACTACGAGCACTGGCTCATCGTCATGGAGTTCCCCACCGACCCCAAGCCGACCGAGGAAGAGATGGTCGCCGCCTACGTCAAGACCCTCGCCTCCGTACTGGGAAGGTATACACTATGTGCAAGTGATGCATCTTGTTAGTGCAAACACGTTGAACTAACTGAACCCGTGGTATTGGATTGTTCATGACCTGACATTTGGCTAGGAAAAGCTTTACTAATTGAATGTGTCACTTGTTGCTTACATTGTTAGTGGGCGTGACAACCATTTTTTGATTAACATACTAATTGAATGTACTACTATTTCTCCATCCTAAACTCCTTGCACACCTGAGCCTTGCAGCAGCTCCTTGCATCTTGCTATTAGAAGCCTTCAACTCGCATTTGGTACTAGGCTTGCACTTTTTTCACTGCATGGATGACGTACTAGATATGGACCATCGTAAACACAGCATATATCTCCACTTGGCAACAAGTTTTCCAACACTAGCACGGTCTGTCGATCTTAAGAGTGTATGCCTGAAAGCCTTCTCTCTGTTTGTTCTCTTCATTGAAGTTCAACAGCTCTAATGTCCGAGTTGGTTCTCACTGTCACATCCCTTGGCACCATAAAGTCAAAGACTGACTTGCTTTATTGGTTGTTGGCTGATGTTGGAATTTCTTGTACTCATCCTAGTCTTCTATCTGAATATGCCTACAGATATCCAGATAACCAAATTATTCAGTGAACCATGTGCTACCTATCATTGGTATGGATGAGTTTTAACTGGGGGGTGGAAATGGATGTCCGGTGTTATTTCTCTTGCATTGATATCCAGACAGTTCAATTCATTACTATTCTGTGAGTCTTGATTTTCACATTTTATACCTGGGCAACCTTATATGGATTTGCCATTTCATATTTGATCTGTTGCCACTCCACCCTGGTTTTTTGCACGATCTCAGTGTCAGTAGTTAAGAAATGGATCCTTTTAGTTATGTGCCTATCGAGCTTGTGTTACGTGTACAACATGCATATGTGTCTACAGTTATCCAGCTTGGTCCGTGTGGCCTATTAACTCTGTTCTCTAGCTGGATACATCATAGTTGAATAAAGCACTCCCTCCATTTGCGAATTGATGTTGTTAGGACAGTGAAATTAGTGCAAAATTGAACTAAATCCGCTGTCCTAACGACATCAATTTACAAACAGAGGGAGTATGAAGTTGAAAATTATTTCCCTCTTTTGTAAATCTAACAAGGTTAAGTTCTTTGTTTTCAACTTCAATTTTCAAGGTTCGTATACTGTTAGGACCCATTGTGCTGGAACGGTTGCGGCCAATCTGCCAGCTTGCAGCCGCTACTCCGCCAAACACTAACTAGCTTGTGGAGCTTCGGTTCTTATCAGCAATATACTGGAACTGCCATCTTTTGGGGCTTTCCATCACACTCTCATTTTGATTTGTTTCTTCTTTAAAAGAATTGTAACTTACTGTGTTTTGCATGCTAACGCCTCCGTACTGGGAAGGTATACACTATGTGCAAGTGATGCATCTTGTTAGTGCAAACACGTTGAACTAACTGAACCCGTGGTATTGGATTGTTCATGACCTGACATTTGGCTAGGAAAAGCTTTACTAATTGAATGTGTCACTTGTTGCTTACATTGTTAGTGGGCGTGACAACCATTTTTTGATTAACATACTAATTGAATGTACTACTATTTCTCCATCCTAAACTCCTTGCACACCTGAGCCTTGCAGCAGCTCCTTGCATCTTGCTATTAGAAGCCTTCAACTCGCATTTGGTACTAGGCTTGCACTTTTTTCACTGCATGGATGACGTACTAGATATGGACCATCGTAAACACAGCATATATCTCCACTTGGCAACAAGTTTTCCAACACTAGCACGGTCTGTCGATCTTAAGAGTGTATGCCTGAAAGCCTTCTCTCTGTTTGTTCTCTTCATTGAAGTTCAACAGCTCTAATGTCCGAGTTGGTTCTCACTGTCACATCCCTTGGCACCATAAAGTCAAAGACTGACTTGCTTTATTGGTTGTTGGCTGATGTTGGAATTTCTTGTACTCATCCTAGTCTTCTATCTGAATATGCCTACAGATATCCAGATAACCAAATTATTCAGTGAACCATGTGCTACCTATCATTGGTATGGATGAGTTTTAACTGGGGGGTGGAAATGGATGTCCGGTGTTATTTCTCTTGCATTGATATCCAGACAGTTCAATTCATTACTATTCTGTGAGTCTTGATTTTCACATTTTATACCTGGGCAACCTTATATGGATTTGCCATTTCATATTTGATCTGTTGCCACTCCACCCTGGTTTTTTGCACGATCTCAGTGTCAGTAGTTAAGAAATGGATCCTTTTAGTTATGTGCCTATCGAGCTTGTGTTACGTGTACAACATGCATATGTGTCTACAGTTATCCAGCTTGGTCCGTGTGGCCTATTAACTCTGTTCTCTAGCTGGATACATCATAGTTGAATAAAGCACTCCCTCCATTTGCGAATTGATGTTGTTAGGACAGTGAAATTAGTGCAAAATTGAACTAAATCCGCTGTCCTAACGACATCAATTTACAAACAGAGGGAGTATGAAGTTGAAAATTATTTCCCTCTTTTGTAAATCTAACAAGGTTAAGTTCTTTGTTTTCAACTTCAATTTTCAAGGTTCGTATACTGTTAGGACCCATTGTGCTGGAACGGTTGCGGCCAATCTGCCAGCTTGCAGCCGCTACTCCGCCAAACACTAACTAGCTTGTGGAGCTTCGGTTCTTATCAGCAATATACTGGAACTGCCATCTTTTGGGGCTTTCCATCACACTCTCATTTTGATTTGTTTCTTCTTTAAAAGAATTGTAACTTACTGTGTTTTGCATGCTAACGTTAACTAATGCTTATAAAAATGTATCCTATTCCTTCATCACCTTTTCTTCTTAGTACGTGTGTGCTTCTCTCGATAAACTGCCATGGCCTGATAATAAATCATGACTATTACAATGTACTTGTACAGTAAAGATGTATAACTACTTAGCATGGCGTTTAGGAACTGAAATGTTGATTCTGAAATATTGTGCAGTGAGGAAGAAGCAAAGAAAAAGATTTACTCGGTATGCACTTCAACCTACACAGGATTTGGTGCCCTGATTTCGGAGGAGCTATCGTACAAAGTTAAAGGTGAAATTTCCATGCCTCTAACTTTCTGTTAGATTCTACTGCACAACCATGTTTGGAGAATTTTGTTTTGCTTATTTACTACCTTGTGTAGGATTGCCGGGAGTTCTTTGGGTATTGCCTGATTCATACCTGGATGTTCCTAACAAGGATTATGGAGGTTGGTAATCATTGTTTCTTACTTGTTCAGTGAAATTTCATTGGTCGGTCTTGGCACAGCCTGATCATATAGTTGATGCTTTTACCTTCTTGCTCAATATTATTGTATGTTTTCAACACTATTATGTTTGAGGCCTCATCTTGACAAGATTATCTCTTGGTCCAGGTGATCTGTTTATAGATGGCAAGGTCATACATAGACCCCAGTTCCAGTTCACTGAGAGGCAGCAGGTAAGGAGTAGGCCTCGTCCTCGCTATGATAGACGACGGGAGACTATGCAAGTGGAACGAAGAGAAACCATGCAAAGAGGTCCTTCGACTCAACAGCAGAGGCCACCATTTTAGCGGGAGCCCACTCAGAATCCAGAGCAACACTATGGAACCATGCCACCAGGAGTAGGAAAGTAACTTCGGCGTAGAGATTCCTTGACTATACATCTATTGTTCTTGAACTATGTAGTTTTATGCGTGGTTACTTGATCCTGGCTACCTGTGAACCCTTGTAATCAAATCCTTATGGTTCATCGTTCTGCATTTTTGGCAGTGTGGATCATAACGTTTACCTTAGGCACTGTTAGCCAAGCATCGCGTCCATTTTACATAAGCATTGTCTGGATGAAAACTTTCGCCCTTGCGTCTTCTGTTCTTTGTTTATCTAGTCTGTCCTTTCTCTGCTGTGAAAGCCTTGTTACTTATGATCATTCTGTTTCCCTTGTGTGAATCCACGTGCATTGGATTAAGTTTGCACATACTCGCTAATTTTGTGATCTTCAGCGGAGTCTGTGCAAGATGGTATCTGTCGCAGGCTCCCATCACGGGAGCTACCGGCTGCCCAATGAGGCGACCTCACGCACATTGTCATGGAGTTCCCCAAGAACATGAAGGAATTGCGCGATTATTTTCATCTGACAAGAAGGAATTATTATTTATTTATTTGCATAAACTCGTCAAAGCTCGTTTCTCCTAGCGCATGCGAGCAGCAGATCGATCCAATTGATTGCGTCGATCCAGTTCAGGAGATCTGTTCTTGTATTGGGAGGAGGAACATACGCAGAGTTTCTAGTAGTACTCCCCTAAAAACTGGGCTGAGAAGCTCGTTGTTTTATTTTGTTTGGACTTCTGGCTTCCCCTAAAAACCAGAAGCCCAGATAAAGAGACACGATCGCTTACGCATTGGTCGAATCCACATGGTTGGTTGGGTAGGCAGGCACAAGTAAAAAACCAATTGGTCGATCCAGCTAGGAGAGAGAGAGAGAGAGAGAGAGAGAGAGAGGGGTAGGTATGGCGGCGGTGGCAGGGAAGACGGCGTCCGCGCACAGGGCGGCGCTGGAAAAATCCACGCACACCAGTTCGCCCTCGTCGGCTACAGCGTGCTAAAGGCACTCGGCGGCAGCCACACCGTCAAGTCCGGCAGCTTCGTCGTCGCGGGGCCACCGCCTCGCCGCCGTCTCCCTCGAGAGGCTGACCACCGTCCCCCCTCGTGTTTTCCACGTCAAGGCAATGGTCAGCTTCACTATAGGCGGCGGCGACCCCATGGCCACCACCACCAGCACGGCCCCTCCCATCATCCAGATCGGAAACGGCGAGGAGATCCGCACCTTCACCAACGCCTCGCCCGTGACCCGGCGCCCGGTCCCCTACGCGTCCCGGGAGCAGGAGGCGCGATACGTCAAGGACGACGACCGCCTCACGATCCGCTGCGCCGTCCCCGGCCTCCCCCCGGGGGCGGCCGCCGCGGCCCAGCACGTTCCGCGTGCTGGCCGCGCGGTCCCCCGTGTTCAAGGCCAAGTTCTTCGGGGACTCCCGGGACAGCGGGGAGGACGTGTTCGCCGTCGACGACATGAGCGCGTCCGTGTTCAGGGCGATGCTTCGCTTCATCTACACGGACGAGGTGGTACTGGAGAAGGAGACGGACGCGGCCATGCTGCTGGTGGCCGCGGACCTGTACGACCTGGAGCGGCTGCGGCTGCTGTGCGAGAAGACGCTGTGGGATAGCGTCCGCGGGAAGGAGGGCGGCGTCGGGCGGGCGGTGTCCGCGCTGGCGCTGGTGAACGGCCTGCTCAACTCAAGGCCACGGAGGAGTACGCGGGGCTCAAGGCGAGCTGCCCCGACGCCCTCGCCGACGTTCTCGAGCGAGTCATGGACCACCGTCAACTACTGCTGTCGACGTCGCACTCATCGACAACCAGTACTACGGCGAACTACTATCTGTTTCAGGGATGCCTGCAAAAAAGGCTATACAACTTAGAGCTATGGCAAAAAATCAGGTTCTCCTTATTTTGGTGGACTCTGGTAGCTCACACACATTTATCAATGCTGCAACTGCTACAAAGTTGAATGCTCCATTGTCTGCTATTGATCCCATGCACGTAAAAGTGGCCAATGGTGCAGTGGTTAACTGTAATAGTGAGATCAAGCATTTTGAATGGTGGATTCAGGGCCATACATTTGATTGTGATGCCAAGGTACTGGAGATTGGAGCTTATGATCTTGTTCTTGGTATGGACTGGCTCGAGAGATTTAGTCCAATGAACTGTGATTGGCTTAACAAGTGGAATTCATGTACAAAGATGAAAAGGTCAAGTTGCAAGGCCTGGTATCTAAGGAACAAACTGAGCTGTTTGAAATCTCTGCTGAGCAGATAATTAAGAGTGGCAAAGGCAATGATCTTTGGGCAGCTGTGCTGTTGGAACCTGTTGCAACACCACAAGTAGCAGAAGACAAATATCTCCAAACTGGCATTCCAATCACTATTAAAGAGCTCATTGCTAAGTATGGTAGTATTTTCCAAGAGCCTTCAACACTGTCTCCATCCAGGACATATGACCACTCTATCTCTTTACTGCCAGATGTTGCTCCTGTAAACTGCAGACCATATAGATATTCTCCTGAGCAAAAGAATGAGATAGAAAGACAAGTTACTGACATGTTAAAATATGGAATTATTACACATAGTGTCAGTCCCTTTGCATCCCCAGTATTGTTGGTAAAAAAGAAGGATGGTTCCTGGAGGTTTTGTGTGGATTACAGGAAACTTAATTCTGTTACTATCAAGAATAAATTCCCAATGCCTGTCATTGATGAGTTTCTAGATGAAATTGCTGGTGCAAAGTATTTTTCCACAATTGATCTCAGATCAGGTTTTCATCAGATCAGAATGTTACCTAGTGATGAGATCAAAACTGCATTTAAAACTCACCATGGTCACTTTCAATTTAGAGTGATGCCCTTTGGACTAACAAATGCACCTGCTACTTTCCAGTGTTTAATGAATGCTGTTTTTGCTGAACACATGAGAAAATTTTTGCTAGTGTTCATGGATGATATACTTGTTTACAACAACACCTTGAAAGAGCATGTACAACATCTGGAAATAGTGTTTGAAACACTTCTCAAACATAATTTATTCATCAAATTCAGCAAATGCACCTTTGCACAACAAACACTATCTTACCTTGGCCACATCATTTCTGATAAAGGGGTATCCACTGATCCATCCAAAACTG